>KE506445.1:34654-64884 GCA_000441515.1 Elaeis oleifera
ATATTTCTCCATCTCATCCTCCAACTCCCAAGTAGCCTCATGTTCGGTGTGATTACTCCACTGAATGTTGACGTATTGAATCGTGCGTCTTCTTAAAACTTGTTCCTTCCTGTCAACAATATGTATGGGCTGCTCATCGTAAGAGATATCTTCTCTAAGCTGTAAAGGTGCCAAATCCACTGCATGGCTTGCATCTGGAATATACTTTCTTAATATAGAAACATGAAATACGTCGTGAACTCCTATTAGCGAGGGTGGAAGTGCCAATTTATAGGCTACAGCTCCGATTCTTTCCAAAATCTCAAAAGGGCCCACATATCGAGGATTGAGTTTTTCACAAACTCCAAATCGCATTACCTTTTTAGAGGGAGATACTCTCAAAATACATAATCTTCAATCTGAAATTTTAATTTTCGCTTCCTATTATCTGCATAACTTTTATGTCTATTCTGAGCTATCTGGAGGCGTTCTCCGATTAACTGGATCTTTTCAACTGTTTGCTGAACAATCTCTGGGCCCATCAGTTTCTTCCCCACATCATCCCAACAGATGGGTGATCTGTAGTTCCTTCCATAAAAGGCTTCATAAGGAGCCATTTGAATACTTGCCTGATAACTGTTATTATAAGCAAACTCGACCAGAGGCAAGTGACGGTCTCAAGAACCTCCCATATCTATTACACAAGTTCTTAACATATCCTCCAAAATTTGAATAATTTTTCTAACTGGCCATCAATTTGAGGGTGGAAGGTGGTACTAAAGCTAAGAGTAGTTCCCAAAGCTTTATGCAGACTTTTCCAAAAATGCGCCACAAATCATGAGTCCCTATCAGAAACAATAGATACAGAAACTTCATGCAACCTCACTATCTGCTCAATGTAAAGTTCTGCAAGCTTTTCTAATGTCATGCCTGTTTTGAGTGCCAAAAAGTGAGCTGATTTTGTCAATCTATCTACAATTACCCATATGGCATCATAACCCTTGGCAGTACGGGTAGCCCAGATACAAAGTCCATCGTAATATGCTCCCATTTCCATTTAGGAATAGGAAGGGTTGCAGCAATCCTGCTGGCCTCTGGTGTTCTACTTTTACTTGCTGACATGTCATACACTGTGTCACGAACTGTGCAATCTCTCTCTTCATGTTATTCCACCAAATATATTCTTCAGATCCTTATACATCTTGGTGCTTCTAGGGTGCACTGTATATCTTGTGTTGTGAGCTTCCTCCATAACTTTCCTTTCAACTTAGAATTATTTGGAATACAAATCCTGTTATTATTAAATCTTAATGATCCATCCTCATGAATACTAAACTCTGTCTGGGAACCTGATTCGACATTGCTTCTAATCTTTTGTAGTTGAGGATCCTCTACTTGTGCAACCTTGATTCTATCTATTAAAGTAGGCTGGACCTGCAAGTTAGCCAATTGCACATTAGGATTATGCAGACGGTCTTCAATCTCTGCTCTTCTCAAATCTTCCAAAATGCTTCTCTGAGAGGTGAGTAAAGAAGCTATGCTACTCGAAGATTTCCTGCTTAGTGCGTTAGCCACCACATTAGCTTTTTTTGGATGGTATTGTATAGATAAATCATAATCTTTGAGCAATTCTAACCATCTCCTTTGTTTCATATTAAGTTCTTTTGAGTAAGAAGATATTTCAAGCTTTTATGATCAGTATACACTTCACAAGATTCACCGTACAGATAATGTCTCCAAATTTTTAATGCAAATACGATGGCTGCCAATTCAAGATCATGGGTAGGGCAGTTTTCCTCGTAAGATTTTAGTTGTCGAGAGGCATACGCAATTACCTTGCCATTCTGCATTAGCACACAACCCAGTCCCTTCTTTGAAGCATCACTATAAATAGTGAAATCTCTACCACTAGAAGGAAGGGTAAGAATAGGGGTTGTTATCAAACACTGCTTTAGCTCTTGAAAACTCTGTTCACATTCTTCTGACCACACAAACTTAACTCCTTTATGAGTTAGTCGAGTCAAAGGTGCAGCAATATATGAGAAACCCTCGACAAAACGTCTATAATATCCAGCTAACCCCAAGAAACTACGAATTTCAGAGATGCTGTTTGGTCTGCTCCAGTTCACCACTGGCTCCACCTTCTTTGGATCTACATAAATACCCTCTTTAGACACTACATGCCCCAAGAATATCACACTGTCCAGCCAAAACTCACTTTTCTTCAATTTACCATATAACTGTTTTTGTCTTAGAGTTTCTAGAACAAGTCTCAAGTGTTGCTCATGCTCGGCTTGGCTTCTGGAGTAAATCAAGATATCGTCAACAAAGACAACCACAAACTTATCTGGAAAGGTTTAAATACTCGATTCACTAGGTCCATAAAACCTGCTGGAGTATTTGTCAACCCAAAGGGCATGACTAAGAATTCATAGTGCCCGTATCGCATGCGGAAAGCTGTCTTGGGCACATCCTCAGCTCTTATCTTGAATTGATGGTATCCAGAATGAAGATCAATCTTAAAGAACACCTGAGCACCTTTTAACTAATCAAAAAGATCATCGATCCTGGGCAATGGATATTTATTCTTTATTGTTACTTTGTTTATCTCCCGATAATCAATACATAACCTCATACTGTCATCCTTTTCTTTACGAACAATACTGGAGCTCTCCAGGGGGAAATGCTAGGTCTGATGAAGCCTTTATCAAGAAGATCTTGCAATTGCTCCTTCAATTCCTTCATTTCAACAGGAGCCATTCTATATGGAGCTTTGGAGATTGGTGTTGTACCAGGAATCAACTCGATTGCAAACTCAACTTCTCTATCCGGAGGCAACCCAAAAAGATCTTCCGAAAAAATATCAGGATATTCATTTACCACAGGAATATCTTCAAGTTCTGATCCTTTGTTTAGTATCAGACACTATGGCTACATACACCCTACACCCCTTCCTCAGTAGTCGTGCAATTTGCAAAGCAGAAATAACTCGAGGGGAAGTGTAGGCTCCCTTGCCAATAAAATTGAAACTTCTATCATTAGGAATTTGAAAATTCATCCGGTTCTCATAGCAATCAATAGTGGCAAAATGTGATGCCAACCAATCCATACCCAAAATTATATCGAAATTATGAATATCAATGACTATCAAATATGCAGTCAATTTTCTGCCCTCTATCTGAATTGAACAAGATTTGCATATTCGATTGGAGATCATCTCACCCCCGACAGGGGTGCTAATATATAAATTAGACTCCCAATGGCACACAGGGTATATTATGCTTTTGAACAAATATAGAAGACACAAAAGAGTGTATAGCATCAGAATCAAATAACACGAGCATAAACAGATGTGAGTAATAATATACCTCATACCACGGTGTTGGATGCCAGAGCATCCTGCTGAGTCAATGCATAAATGCGGCCCTAAGTATGTGGTTTTCCATCTTTTGTTGTCCTGAAGATAAACCCTGAATCAGTTGCGTCGAAGTAGTAGGGGTCAGAATTACAGGAGTTTGCATCGACTGGGTCCTCATGCCCTGAGGTTTATGAACTGATTGGGACTCCTTAAGAATTTGAGGGCACTCGGCTATTTTGTGGCCTTGTTGACCACATTTGAAGCAAGCACCAGCTATCCGTCTACAGTTTTCTGTCTTATGAACACCACCACATGCTTCGCACTTAGGCTTGTCTTGTTGAGTTGTTTTCCATGAGATCCTTGCTTCCCAGAATGCCAAGACTTAGCATGAGATTTTGTAGATCCATCAGAATTTTGAGCATTTGTATCTCTACTCCTCTTCTTTGCTTGCCTCCCATAGCATCATAGGTTTCTTTCCAAATAATCTCCATATTCTTAGTCCTATCGACCAAATCATCATAGTTTGTTGAGTGTACTGCAGCAAGGCCTCAACGTATACGTGGCTTCAACCCCTCTTCAAACCTCCTCATCCTAGATGCAGCATCCATGACTATGGTGGGGTGAATCGAGATAATTTATCAAACTCAGCCTCATACTCGTCCACAGTCATGTTATCTTGAGACAAATGAAGAAATTCTCTCTCCAATTCTCTTAATCGGCTAGAAGGAAATACTTAGACTAGAAAGCAGTGCGGAACCTTTGCCAGGTAACTAGCTCATGATCATTGGCCAATGTGCGCTCTACAGACTTCCACCAATGATGGGCTCTATCTTGAAGCATATAAGTGGCAAATCTAACCTTTCCTCTTCAGTACATTCCATTGCCCTGAAGGTTTTCTCCATCTCATCTATCCAGGCCTTAGCCTCATGAGGATTTGTAGTATCTTTAAATGCCGAAGGAGCCATTTTTCTGAATTCTGATATACCCCTCCTATGCTCAGCTGGAACACCAGCATCAGGCTGCTCTCATTGTAGAGGCTGCTGAGGTTGCTGCCTCTGTTGACGTACCAATCCTACCACCTCCTCAATTAATTCCAGAACTCGTGCTTCATTTCCAACAATCGGTTGATTTGCTATTGATGGACTAACCCTCACTTCTTGGTGAGTACTTGGGGTGACATTTTGACATTCTTGACTTGGTGGTGCCTTAGTCACTCGATTAGTAGGGATTCCATCTTGAGAGCCCCCAACGATCTTATTAATACTTCGTCTTTAGGCACGTCGAGGCGGCATTCTGATTTAGTAAGACAAACATGAAAAACTACTTTCAAACAAAATATCACAAAATCATTAATAAGAGAGCAAGTAGAGATGTATTGTTGCCCAGTTTCTTCCCAACTCTCAACCTTTCTGATGAACCATAGAATCCTATAACATACCATTATTTCTTGTTACAATCCCTAATGATCTTAATATTAGACTCTGATACCATTTAATCTATCACGCTCCGAATCGAGTACATGACAGACATCGCATACCTGTAGGCTGGGCCGTTCAAGCATGCAAGGCTACAAATCGCAACATAACATTTCAAAATAATAATAATAAGCCTTTAATTCTTAAAATCAATTAAAATAATTAAAAACAATTAAATCCTTTTACATAGCAATTATCTTTATGCAACATAAATCATAATGTTTCATTCAAATAAAATATCCAAATAAAGTCAAACTAAGCTAGAAATCTAGAAAATTCGAATATCTCCAAACGATCTAGTGTACTCGCCCTTATCCCAGGTAGTAATGATTCATGATCTAAAAAAAAAATAAAAAAGAATAATAAGCTATACTAGCCTAGTAAGCAACATAACACATCAAAGTGGGGTCTAAGCATGCTAAGAAAGATAAATCACATGTTATTGACTGGGAGGAGTAAATCTCAAATAACACATATTCTTTGAAAATAATTATTTTCATATATTGATATTGAACTCAACGTCAAGCTACAGCCACGTAACCCAGTGACATGGGTCTGATAACAGAAACACATTGTATAAAGTGCTAGATAATAGATACCACTATTTTAATCACCGGTGGCTCGGTGTTGAAACTAATTTTTGGATTACAAATCGACAGATCCAACGTATAATCCCCATTGGTGGGCCACGTCATAGCCATGCTGAGAACATACATATAAAAGCAATTTCACAAATTTTCAGTCTAGTTTCTCAAATATATTTCTCAAAATAAATCATATATTTAAAACAAATATTTCATGAATAAAACATTACATGTTTGACCCATTTATTAAATTGAAAACAGAGAGCATAAATCAAACAACTAATTATAATTTTCAAAGGATCATTTGAAAACATGCTTGAAGCGTTAGGTCACTTACCTTGTTATGCTTCAAAATCCGGCCTCAATTAGATAGGTTGATTTCACCTATTCAATGCCATCAATATTTAATTAATTATTATCAATGACTTAAAATTCTTAACAAATTAAGAAATCTCGAAGAACCTAGATGAATTATATTAAAGGCGTCCTAATCTATAAGGATCTAATAAAACTCGGATGGGAGTCTGTGTACCATCCGACGGTCCTGGGTCAGAGCTCCTATGCCTAAAATAATTCGATTTACAAGAGACAGGTTTTGAGTCAATTGTCCTCTTAGGAGAGAAGAGACTTGAGAATAGAGAAGAATATCAAACAAGACAAACAAGAGAGAGAAAATTCTGAAAAGAGAAAGTAAAACTTCTAGAGAGAGTCCAGATTCAGACTCAGAGCAAGGAGAGATGAAAGAGAGAGAAACTCTCTCTCTTCTTTTTTTTTTCGTTTTTTTTTCTTCTTCACGGGAGCAGAGGACCCACGTGGTCCTCTTCTTTTCCTTTTTTTTCTTTCACGGAATAGGGGAGCTCTTCTTCCCCCTTGTTCCCGAGCCAGGACGGCAACCATCCCCACCGGTGACCCTTAAGGCCAGAGGGGCTTACCAACCGGCTAGATTCGGTGACTGGCGGCGACAAGTGGCGGCGGAAAAAAAACTAACAAAATAGAAAAACAGGGAACTCGGAAAACAATGATTTTGAAGGATTTTCAGCAGAAAACTCAGTAAAATCCAAGATAAAAACCCCTAAAGATTGGCGGAATAAGATGGAAGGGATGGAAGGGATTTTACCTGATTTGGATGGGGTTTGACTCGATTTTCGATGGCCAAAGAAGATTAATCTGTCGGCAAATAGGATGAAAGGAGGGAAGAAATCAGCGATTAACCGACGATTTTGTGAGGAAAACCCATGAGATTGAGGCCCTTAAATAGGCCTCAAACAGAGAGGAATTAAGGTTGGAATTAACCTCTAATCCTAAGGGTTTTAGGAATTTGAATCGGAGAAGAACTCCTTCGGGAGCTCTTCCGTGTATTTCCCTCCTCCACGCTAATTCCAGCACGTGCGTTGCACGTGCTGGCCCAATTTCATTTTTTTTTTTTTGCTGCTTTGAGATTTGTAATATGGGATTTGGGTATTACATCATGGAAGAAAGAGATAAAGTCAATGGATTCATAAGTAATCAAGCAAAAATAAGCAACATGGATCAACAACTTCTGCAGGAATTATCTTTCCACCACAATCCTTTACAACTTTTATCATTGATAAAAGATATATTAGGTGAAGGCCTATTCCTAGCCAATTTTGCAGATCCTCATTTCTGATGCAATGCATCTCCTTTGAAGGAGAGCCAACACAAAATTTTAGTTGATGTAGTTCTTTTATTCTTTTTGAATCACCGTTAGTGACTGATAGCCAACAAGAGAATCCAGGAATAAACATGAGGAGATCCAAGGTATATCACCATTCACAATGTTATGGGTACATAAGTTAAGTAACTTGCATTCTAGCTTCATCCCTCTAGATTCCAATATATCCCTCACAATGGTCTCCTGTATTGACATATTTTAAGAGGAAATTATCTGTATGTAAGAACATGGACTCTCTTTCAGTGTGTATGCCTGTTCCATCTCTCCAATCATTATGCATCTCAGTGCAGAGATTCTTGGCAACAATAATATATTAGTTTAATTTCTATTGAAATATTTTCATTTTTGCAGATGCATAATAACGTTGAACTCTTTTGTCGCGCAAGTAACAACATTACAGCCATTATAAATAGGTATAGTGCCATAATAATTTTATTAAGCATCTGTTAGTTAATAAATGTGTTATTTGATGTTGCTGCTAGTTTGTGAACACAATTCATTTATTTAACAGCATGAGTGAGATGCCTGGTATTATGAGTCAGATGCCTCCATTGCCCGTGTCAATAAATGAGGATCTTGTCGATTCCATTCTCCCAAATGCCAATCAAGTAAGTTGCCACCTTCTCCCTAACTTGTTATTTGCAATGGTCTCTAGGTTAAATTGTGTATGCTTTGTATTGTTGCTTTCTTTACTAGCCAGTTGATGTCAAAAGCTTAAGCAATTAGGGAATGAGGCGAAAATGTATATTAGGCTTAAGTGTGGTTTGGATTATGCATGCAGAGACTGAAAGTTGGGCAAGATAACAACCGGTTATTTAACAAACATTGGCTTAGATGTCGTGACCTCCAGCAAACTGGACTGTGATACCATTTTAACTAACCAGATGAAGCCAAATGCTAAAACTATTAGGGAATGGGTCAATAATGTATGTCTGGCTTAACATGCTTAAATTTTGGAGAGTGATTTTTTTCTAATTATAGAATTTGGAATAGTATAACAAAAACTGGGGAAGATATTTTGTGGAGTCATTAGTTGTTCTTATAACTGACTGGACCCATGATATATTCTTTTTTTTGTTATATACAAACAAGTGAAAAAAGATTTTGGGAGTTTTTCAAGTATCTGCAGTATCTACATTCATATCTCTTAATCTAAGAGAAGCAAAATTGGGATGTTCTTCTATATTGAGGATTGTCGGTGTGTTGCATAAGCTTGGATTGAAACACAAGCTAGGGAAAAGCTAAAAACATATTCTAAACTGTTAAATGGTAAATGATGAAGCTTGTTCCTCTATTGCATTTGTTTACAAATATATAATATACTAAGGTCCACCAAAATCTCATGATTATGAGAAACAAATAAAGAAAAGATGCAGTCCCATAATTATGGAAAATAAATAAAGAAGAAATTCAAATGATACAAAATCAAGGATGGTGGAGTTGATGGAGAAATTGATATACTTTCCAATGGAGGAATTGTCATGAATTGTCATACTTTCCAAGTATAACTTTTCAAATATAACAATATTCCAATACTCCCCCTCAAGCTGGAGCATATATGTCATGTGCACCAAGCTTGTCGCATATATAGCCAATTCGAGGATCTCTGAGAGATTTAGTGAATGTATCTGCTAGTTGGTCATTTGAATTAACAAAATCAGTAGCAATGCTTCCTGAAAAAATCTTTTCTCTAATAAAGTGATGGTCGACTTCTATGTGTTTGGTCCTTTTATGAAAATTAGATTGGGGGTGATATGTAATGCAGCGTGATTGTCACAAATCGGTTTCATGTGGTCTATTTCGTTAAATTTCAATTCTTGGATCAATTGCTTTAACCATGTAATCCCGCAGGTTGCCATTGCCATGGCTCGATACTCAACCTCTGCACTTAACCTGGCAACAACATCTTGTTTCTTACTTTTCCAGGATACTAAGTTGCCTCCAATAAGAACATAGTATCCTGAAGTAGAGTATTTATTAGGAGACCTTGCCCAATCAGCATCAGTGTAACTAATTACCTGAGTATGTCCCATGTCTTCATATAAATAATTCTTGGCCAAGTGCTCCTTTCATGTATTTGAGGATGCGAATCACGGCATCCTAATGACTGCATAGGGAGACTGCAAAAACTGACTACACACAGTAAAGGAAATATCTAGCCGAGTTATCGTGAGGTAGTTTAGTTTTCAATAAGTCTTCGATATCTACCAGGGTCTTGACAAAGGCTCTCCCTTTCTTGGAAGAAGTTTAACATTTGAATCTATTAGGATATTAATGAGCTTACAATTCAACATGCTTGTTTCTTCCAGTATGTCTAACGCATATTTTTTTGTGAGATAGCAACACTAGAACTAGATTGGGCTACCTTAATTCTCAGAAAATATTTGAGTTTACCTTAGTCTTTGGTCTGAAAGTGATTGAAGAGGTATTGTTTCAACTGATGGATACCAACCTGATCGCTGTCTGTGATAGCTATATCATCTATATAAACCACCAAATAAATACAGCAGTCATGTGATGTATGGCGATAGAAAATAGAGTGATCGGCCTCACTGCGAATCATCCCAAACTCTTGTACAACAGTACTAAATCTTCCAAACCAGACCCGTGGAGACTGTTTCAATCCATAGAGAGAGTGGCGTAGCTTGCATTACTAATCCAAACTCCCCCTGAGCAACAAAGTTAGGCGGTTGCTCCATGTACACTTCTTCCTCAAGCTCCCCATAGAGGAAGGTATTTTTAATGTCTAGTTGATAAAGAAGTCAATGGCGCATAGCAGCCATAGACAAAAATAAATAAATAGAAGCAATTTTGGCTACTGGTAAGAAAGTGTCCCCATAGTCCAAGCCAAAAATCTGAGTATAACCTTTAGCAACCAAACGAGCCTTAAGGTGATCAAGTTGACCATCAGGACCAATTTTAATAGTGTAAACCCAACGACAGCCAACAATAGATTTTTCAGGAGAAAAGGAATCAGTTCCCAAGTGCCACTAGAATATAAAGCTGCCATTTCATCAATCATAGCTTGGCGCCATCCTGGATGGGACAAAGCATCACTAGTTGTCTTGGGAATGGAAACAGAAGACAAGAAGGATATAAAGGCAAAATAAGGTGGAGATAAATGATGGTAATTTAGAAAATTTTTCAGGAGAATTACGAGTAGAGCGAGTATTTTTCTGAGAGCAATGAATGGACTATCGACAGGAGAAGATAGGTCTGTAGTAGGGACAGGTGCTGGAGCAAGATGTGAGTCATCAGGAACATCTATAGGGTTGGCAGGAGGGCCAGGTTGAGACTATCGATGATACGTCCGAAGAGGAGGTACTGAAGACACAACTGGTTCAGGATCAGAAAGAGGTCTAAAGTAGGGAATCGGAAGGACCTCAGATATGACAGTGCGCTCAACAGTGGGAGAAGAGAAGGGAGATTTCTCAAAAAAGGTGACATCTGCTGAGGTGAAATACCTGTTGATGTTCGGGAATAATATTTGTACCTTTTTGAAGTTGAGATTAGCACAAAAATATGCATTTCAAAGTTTTAGTAGAAAGTTTGTCTTGTCCAGATGTGAGATTGTGAACAAAACATGTGTAACCAAAAATATGAAGGGGAAGAGGACAGAGATTGATTAGGAATAGAAGAGAAAGAGAATTTGATGTTGTACTACTAAAGATGGCATGCGGTTAATCAAATAACAGGCAGTAAGTATAATATTATTTCAAAACAAAGTGGAACATAAGTATGAAACAATAAGTGCAGACAATCTTAATTAAATGATGATTTTTGTGCTTAGCAACCCTATTTTGCTGAGGAGTATGGATACATGACGACTGATGAAGGATGCCCTGTGAAGTCATAAAAGTTTGGAAGAGGTAGAAAATATTCACATGCATTATCACTGCATAAGATATGAATAGAAACACCAAATTGTGTTCAAATTTTAGCACAAAATTGTTGAAAAATAGAAAATAACTCAGAATAATTTTTTATTAGAATAATCAAGTGCAACGAGAATAATCATCAATAAAAGTAACAAAGTAATAAAAACCTAAGGTAGAACTGACACGATTAGGGCCCCAAATATTTGTGTGAATAAGATAAATATGAGATTCAGCTCTACTGTTACTACATCTTGGAAACGAAGCATGTGCTTGTTTGCCAAGTTGACGCGGCTCACAATCTAAAGATGACAAAGTGGAGGGATGAGGAACCATCTTCTAGAGTTTAGAAAGGCTCGAATATCCCAAATGACTATGAATAAGGTCTGGTGACTCATCAGTTGTGCAGGCCATTGGAGATGTAGGAACAGTGAGATGATATAGACTTTGTGACTCACGTCCTGTGTCAATCATCAGTCCCATACTCCGATCCTATACAAGAACAGAATTATCAACAAAGATAATAGAGCAATTAAAAGCACGGATTTATTTGCTAACAAAAATTAAATTAAAGGAACATCCAGGCACATAAAGAATAGAATCCAAAGATAAAGAAGAAAGAGGTTTGGCCTGACCAATGCCTTTGGCAACTATTTTGGAACCATTAGCTAAGGTAATAGTAGGAAGAGATGTAGAACTGATAATAAATGAGAAAATATTTTGGTTACCAGAGATATAATCAGAGACACCAGAGTCAAAAACCTAGGGTCCAAGTGAAGAAGGCTAAGAAAGGAAAATAACTGGATTACCGGTCTGAGTAGTAGGAGAAAAAGACTATTTGGCTGCCTGATATTGTAAGAATTCATTATACTCTGCATTTGATAAGGGAATAGTTTGAGATGATTGTCCCTCGGAGGAATCTGAACTAGATTTCACGGTCTCAATGGAATCTATCTGGGCGACATTGACTATACGAGGTGGTCGGCCATTCGGAGAATAACAGCGATCCCTAGTATGGGTAATTCGATTACAATAAGTACATTGAGGATGAGGGCCACGGTTGCGATTACCTCCTCGTCCTCCACAACTTTCTTATCAGCAGTTTGTGAAGCCAGAACAAAAGACTGTTGAAGAATTTTCAGTAGTAGTGACTGATGAAGAAGACATGCGTAGTAAACGAGCAAAAACATCCTCCATAGAAGGAATGGTAGGACGGGCTAGGATCTGATGACGAACTGAGTCAAGATCAAATCTAAAGCCAGACAGTGCAAGTATCATAAAAAATTTGCTTCTCTGTTTTTCTTGTTCAGCAATACTAGCAGTTATATGCATCAACTCATTAAACTCTATAATTGTCTGAACCGTGCCTAAATAAGTTGTCATATCTAGGTCTAGCTATTTCAGGTTCACCATATTATAAACAACAGAGTAAAATCACTGAATATCATTGGTGTACAGGGTTTTACCCTTTTCCATAAGGTATAACAAGTCTTATAGGCCCTGAAAATTGGCATTAATTTGGAATTTATGGACATCCATAGTAAACTACATAATTGAGCATCAACTTTTTTCCAAGTTGGTTTATCATCATCAGAAATATCATCTAATTTCTTAGTTAAATGTACCTTATAGCCTTGACCCATGAACCACAACTCAACAGAGGCAGACCAGGATAGGTAATTGGAGCCGCTTATCAAGTTTTCAGTAGTAATAATAGGGGATCCAGAAAAAGCAGAGATAAAACTACCAGTTTTAGGAGCAGTGGAGGTAACCTCAGATTGTGACATACTTGTTTGGATTGAAGACAGTTCTCAGAACAGGTAGAAAGTCTCTGAGTCGGGTTGAACGAACTTGGACGTGTTTCTCGTTTCATGCATCGAGAGATCTGATCCAAATAGTCGCAAGTTGATGGTTCCGGCAACCCCAAATAGCAAACTATAGTAGATTTTTTCGGCCACCTCTGGTTTGGGTCATGTCCTATTGGCAGGAGAGATGCATAGCTAAAAGAGGAAGAGAAAAACGCCGTTGGAATGGAAGCATGGCGGGGAAGAGCACCGATAGTGAGCAGTAGGCTCAGAGTATTCTCATCTTGGCTTTGATACCATGTTACATGGTAAATGATGAAGCTTGTTCCTCTATTACATTTATTTACAAATATATATAATATACCAAGATCCACCAAAATCTCATGATTGTGGGAAACAAATAAGGAAAAGATACAATCCCATGATTGTGGGAAACAAATAAAGAAGAAATTCAAATGATACAAAATCAAGGATGGTGGAGTTGATGGAGGAATTTATATACTTTTCTATGGAGGAATTGTCATGCTTTCCAAATATCCAACAAAGGAATTGTCATGTTTTCCAAATATAACAATATTCCAACATGAACTTTAGCACAAATGAGTTCTTTTTTTTGTTCATATTTTTTGTTAATTTTCGGATTTTATTGCCCATTTTCTATTATTTTTTGTTATTGGTATCAAGGACTTGACTATCGGTGCGAGTTGGCATGCCAGTTGCTGGAAAGCATATCACATACTTTGTTATGCTGTGTTGGCACAGGCATGCTGTGCTGAAATAACAAAAAGGACCTAGTAATTTTCTTATTAAAAATATTTGTAAAAGAACTAATAGGTTCTATGCCTATCTGTGCTGGGTGTTGGCAGTTGCCTGCACGATACCTGTCTAGCAGCTTTAAACTGCATGGCTGGAACTTGAAGCCTTGTTTAAGATTTTTATTGGGTATCAGGGCAGAACAAGTTAGCCATCCTTTGTGGAGAAATAGTGAAATGTTAATGTCTGTTTTGCACATAAAGGTATTCACTTTGAAGCTGACTTTTTGTACCACTCTGCACTAACTTCTTCCCTATTATTAGATGAGGTCAAAGTCCAGCAATGGGATCCGTTTAGTAGTTCGAGTAATACCTGTATAGATATATATTACATATATTTAATATCATGATTCATGGTAGAATTAGGAATCTTGGATCCTATTTACTTGTTTGGAAAGTACCAGACATGAATTAGACTTTGTCGGTAGAATTTGTATACAAGGATAACCACTTTGAAAAGTTTAGCAACACTATTGAGAATTATGAATGGATTTGGTTGTTTTTCTTCCTCATGTAAGTTTAGGAATGACTCAGCTTGAGGATTTGCTCTGTTAAGATTATATGTTCAACTTCAAATTAATAGCTGCTGTTTTGTGAGGGTTAATTACAAAAATCAAATCTTCTGCACATGTAATATACATATTAGTTCTTCACACATAATATAAATAAAGGATGACATCGCTCAACCTTCATAACAAATGCTATTGATCTGAACATGACAGGATGGAAATGCTATAATGTTTAAGGCATAATCAATATAACATTATGGGGGTTACAAGAAGAATGCATATGTTAAACATGAAGGTCAATAGAGGCTCTTAAACCATGGCTTGATGATCATGGAGTTTCAAAAGCTATTGAAGCCAGGGTTCCATCAAATTAATATTCTAGACCAACGTAAAACTTGGTAAATTCAAATCTCATCCTGTTGTTACTTAAAGAAGATAGTGTTTATGAATTTTGAAGGGATCTCTAGTGAAATATTAAATGTAAGGAATTATACTTCCCAGAAATCATATATGGTGAGTTATTTGCATGAAGATTCCATTTTGGAGCTTTAGCTTTAAAATTTTAAAAGTGCAGTAGTTAAGTCTTAAATAAAATTGTTGCTTTGTGCTTTGGAGGATAATTCATTCAACTTTTGAGAATAGCCCAGTGCTAAAGTAGGAATTATAAGGAGTCGACATGAACCCATGTTGATATGTTTCACTCCACGGTCCTAAAGACCTTTTAGTTTTAAAAAAAAAAGAAAACGTGTTCAAAAGATAGGTATATGTATTCTTGGTTGAGATGGGAGTATTGTTGATATTTCCATTAATATAGGAATTTTATGTTGCATCTCTCTTTATGTTGATTGTGAGCCAAGATAACTTCTTTCCTCAATGCAAAATTAAAGTGGCATATATGTGGTTTAGAGCGTAAAAATGAATGGAAGACCATGGACAAGACAAGCTTAGTACATGGGATGGGATATTCTATGACAGCTTTTATGTATGTATGAGCAAAAGGTTTGTTGATGCTTGTAAATAATTTGCTACACTAATGTTAAGAGAGCTAGATGCTACTCAATGAAGAGTGAGTTTACTAGGAGGGGCCTTAATTTCAGGTTAGAAAGCTAAGGCTAGTGAAAAGATGTAAGAATATATTTCAGGAAGTGAAGAGACTAGCATCTAGATGAATGATTGGCTGTGAAGTTCAATTGGTTGAGGATTCTCCTGTACTTAAACATAGCCTTTACTGCAACTGAGTCATGGACAATAAGAAATAAAGAAGCAGACGACCAAGCTCCTAGACCATGGGGTAGTTAAACCTGTGGATCATATGGTATTAGTGCTGAAGAAAGATGGTCATTGAAGGATGTATGTCAATTGCCATCAAGAATAGATGACCCCTACCTGAATTAATGATTTATGAGACCAGCTTAGACATGCACACTACTTTCCCAAGCTGGATTTAAGATATTAATGATTTATTAGGTCCAGATTCAAGATAGACAAAACTGGATTTGTTTGATTGGGTGGTTACACCATTCGGCATGTGCAATTCCCTTGTTAACTGATGAATGAGGTATTGCAGCCTTTTATTGAAGACTTTATGATTGTGTATTTGGATGATACACCAATTAATAGTATTAGCTGGGTGGAATATGTCCAACACTCTGCAAAGGTCTTCAAAGTGCTAAAAAGAATTGAGGTTGAACCTCAAGAAGTGCAAAGTTGCAAAGCAGTCTCTGGCATACCTGGCACTTGTAGTCAAAGGATGAGAATTAAGATTGGACCGGAGAAAGTAAGTGTCATCTCAAACTAGTCTAAAACTAAGGCAGTGACAAAACTGCAAAGCTTTATAGGAGCATGCCCATATGCTCACAAGCACTTCTCAATGATCTGCAGCACCTTACATAATCTGATAAGGGCCAACCAGAAGACTGAATGGTTTATTAAATAAGGTGGCCTCTCAGCTTCTGGAAAAAAAGATATGCAAAGTGCTAGTATTTATGTTACCTAATATATGAAGGCCCTTTAAGATAGAAGCCAATGCTTCAAGGCATGTGCTTGGAGTAGTTCTTGTGGAAGCTAGGAACAATATACCATTTGGAGATGTTTTAGAGAGTGCATCTTAGTTATCCTACCCATAATAAGGAGTTGTTTGCTCTTCACCAGGATGTGACTATTGCCTTGATATTATTTGGTAATAAGACCATCATACATGTAGATAAAAAGCTATTTTAATTTCTCCATATGTAGTTTAAATTGCAGTAAACTTGGCACATGAAATGAATGTCCTATCTGCAACAATTAAACTTAGTGATAAAATACAAGCAGAGGGCTACAAGTAATTAGCTGACATGTTATCTAGGTCTCTGCCATCAATTTTCTCCAGATTGATTGCTATGTAGAATGTAGATTCAAACATCTTGTCATTATGGAATATACATGATTGTATATGGTAGATTCAGATTTTAAAGATGAGATAGAGAATTTAAGAAAGGACATCTGAAAGAATGCGTACTGAAGGATGGATTGTCTTATAGTGGCACACAATTGTGTCTCTCAAGCTCCTTCTTGGGCACGATGCTTAAAGAGGCTCATACTTCGAATGTTGCAGGAAAATTTGGAGTGGAAAAGACTACTTAGTTTGAGAATATAACTATGTTAGTGTAGGATGCCGTTAAAATCTAATCAGAAGTTAGTTCTTATCTTCTTATACTTGAATCAAATTCAAATGCACACTCATGTCCACTCATGCATGAACACGTACACAAAGGAGAGCTTCTCCAAGCTCTATTGATGCAGGATGGTCCAAAATTCTATATGTTATGCATCAATGCAGCACATAAGATGTCAAACTTGTCCTATTGGTTGCTATCCCTTAGATGTATCATATAAAATTGATTGCAAAATAAGATTAAACGGGCATTTTTTTTTTGAAATTAATTTTAATAAAGGAAGAACGTTCGGCTAAAGAAAATAATAAAGTAAAGAGATTAAATCAGATAAGAAATTATACCATATGATGTCCAACAAGCATGCAGTTACGCTATCACGATTAACTCGGATGAATTCGCAGTCTGTCCACAACGATCTCCTAGCTAAGCTTGTAGATGTCCACAGTCAATTCCTGCTCAACAATCGCAATCAAGTATCATGCAGGAAGGGAAAGGATTGAATTAATTTAGATTTTTTTTTTGGAAAGTAATATGATAAATTTTTCGAGGAAAGAAAATAGAAATCAAACACTATCCTATGAACTCAACTTTTATTACCAATAGATGATACATGTAGATCTGGATCTGGGTAGAAAAATTAGCACTATAACCTTTTTTTTTTTGTGAAGCAAATAAAAGCTAATACTTGACTTTGGGTTGAAATTGGCCTAGATTGCTAGTACGGATAGCTGGTCGGACGTCTCGGATAGCACACACAAGAAGGGAAAAGAAGATCATCTTCAATCTCCGTCTTCTTCTTACTTTGTGAAATCTCCATACTTTTTCGAATCTCGATCAGATCTCATTAATAGAGAATCACAACTTATAGAAATAGAGGAGAATACAGATCTAAAGAAGAACTAAACTCTGGACCTCGCCAGAACCGGTAATACCTCGGGAAAGAAACAAAGCTTTCACTACAACTCTTTAACAAAACTCAAATTTTATTCAATAACCATTCTCCCCTATAGCCAAAGCCTTGTGGGCTAGTTATAGACCAACACCTTTGAGAATAAAAGAAATATTTCCAACTTAGAGACTTATCTAAAAAAAAGGAAGATGATCAAACAAGATCCTCCTAAACAGAAAAAGAAATTTTGACCAAATCTTCCTAAGCAAGAAAAAAAGATGACAGAATAAAATCTTTCTCTAAAAGGAAGATGATAGAATAAAATCTTCTTAAACAGAAAAAAAAATGATAAAATCTTTTAAATAGAAGAGGAAGATGAAAAAATCTTCCTAAAGAGAAAATTCAGCAAAATCTTCAAATCCAGATAGTGGATTCGGGTGCTGACTTGTGCCGTCTTCTTTCACAGACCCGAAATCCGGACGTGGACGCAAGTTGGGCTCAGTCTGCATCATCTATCAGCCATCATAAATACCAGTTATTGTTCATGGAAAGCTTGTTGAAGGGCTCTTCCTTCCTTGACCTGATAAACTTTGAGTTCAAGATACTGCTACAACAATTCAATTATCACTTTAGGTCCTTCCTCATTCACATTCTAATTAAGTGTCATAGGATAAACTGCTACCCACCCATGTAAATGATCAAAACGGAATAGCTCACAAAAAGTGAACAGGATAGGCTGCCTGAGTCACTATCTTCACCAAGTTCTCTTTATCGTCCATGGTTTCTGTATTTGTTATTTCTTTAAATTTATTGTGCTTCGTGGCTGGTAGGTGCAATCTAGAATCTTAAAAACTAGAGGACTGTTATGATTATTTAGAATTCTGTGGTTAAGTATAAGCTTTGATTGTAAACATTATGTTAAATTTTGCTTAAAATTGCGGCACACTGCCTATCTTGACCATGCAGATGCAACTCTGTATGTTCTAAATTTAAGTACATTATGCCAGAGCATAAGTTGCAGGCATAGCTGTTATCTCAACCCGACCAAACTGGGCCAATGCCTATAGTTCACTTGGCGGGCCGCTTGTTTGAAGACCCTATATCTGATTTTTCAAGAAGTTAGCAAGCCCAATTTTGCAAATGTCTGATTTTCATATGAAGCAGAACCTTCAAGCTACATGTACTATTGCTCCTAGATGACACCACAGCTATTCTAGATCCATTACATGTTAATTGTTCCGAGATGGCAACTCTCATAAAGAGGGGTCAAGCAAATCTTGAAACAATTAATACAAATAAATTAATTCACATTCTCGTGTTACTGTCATTGTCTCACCTGCACATTTAGACTAATGTCACCCCTTAGTCTAGATTCATGCTGTGTGATACTGCAGTTCAGCATGTAATACCATCATACACCCTAGACAATTTAAGCAATAAATCAGACAAAAAATGTTGAGACTGAATAGCTTTGGCAGTAAGACCTAGCAATTAAAATCCAATCGGTGGCCTGCTGGCAGACCAGTAAATCAGCAAGATCGGCAAACAAACACACACACAATCCAGTTATGACTAAACTGTGTTGAAGGGAAAGAAAAGCAAAGATTCTGATGATTTGTCTGGGATGATTTCCTTCTAAAAAAATCAATAGAAATCTACCAAAATTGGACTTTTTATGCAGCTATTGGCTGCAGTCTAGAAAGGAAAAAAAAAAAAAAATCATATCCTTCAGTTTATGCCTCCGTTAGCCTGTTCTGCTATCAGCACCTAACCATCTAAAGTTGATGCACTTTTGTTAGAGTGTATTTGTTATCCTAAAGGGTCTCCAAATAGCATGTTCATGTAAACTAAATCATACAAAATCAAATGTGATGCCTTTCTGTCCTCAACTGCGACAGATTGACACCTGGGTCTTGTTTGCATGTTGAATTAGGTTACTCCTTGAATTTAAGAAATTGAGCCAGCAATAGAAGGGCGTATACTATGGGAGTAAAGAGTACGATACAGAGACAGGAAGAGTTTTCCTAACTGGGAAAACTGTCGAATGAATAATCCCTAAAAAGCAAGATACCATAAATCTCCTTTTCAATGGAACTCAGCATCTCCATTTTTTCAGGATTGTGGGTTCCATGGCTGCCATTGTTGAGGAGAATTTCATCACTCCATGCAAGAACCACTTCCTTCACTGTTGATCTAAATTGGATTTATCCAACATGCTTTCACATCTTAACCCGAAATGGTTGAGGAAAGGAAAGGTTCCTTGTTGAGGGCACTCCCGGGAACAGATCCAGTGGAGACGGGTGGGGCATGTAGCTCAGAAGATTGGAGCACGTGGCTACGAACCATGGTGTCGGGGTTTTGAATCTCTCCTCACCCACAACCTTCCAAAAAGGAAGGATCTTCCTTTACCTCTAGAGGTAACAAAATCATGATCAAAACAGCAGACGCAAAGCTCTTGAATTTGGGTATGGTCTTTTGTCGAAATAGAATGGCCTACCAGGCATTGAAACAACCCTTAATAATCTATTGCCCATGTCTTTGCATTTTGACACCAAATATATCGCTTTGTTATCCAGCCTTAACATTTTATGTGAATCTGAATTAAAATCTTCACTCAGCATATTTTAGAATATAGTGTTCTTTGTATGGAAGTTTTCTGAACATGCTTATTCTAGAATGTGGAAGTCCGTAATATTAGATCAATTAGTCTCTGGTTTTCCATGTATTTACAATCTTTAAATAAAGACACATGGTCAAACTCCTGATTTGCTACAAATACCCAGCGATCATTTGTCCGAAGCATTGACAGTACTCTGTTTTATCCCTGGTATTGTATTCTTTGTCAAGGTTTATGCACCAGGCTGCAGTAATTTGAAGGAAGAACCAAAATGCTGGTAACAGACGGCGAGATGAGGTGCCATCGGATCTATGTAATTACAAAATTTTCTTCTGTAAATGCATGGAAATGGTCACAGCTGTCTCCCCTGCAAACACTATCAAGAGCAATCTGTAAAGTTTCCATCTTGGAATATCTGAGGAACATCAAGCATCAGGAAGTAATCCATTCCTGGGCTGAGTTTGACCCCACACTGCACATTTTTAGCTTCTGCTATAGACTCACCATGTATATGCTTCATTCAAGAGGGAACTTTTGCCCGATAACATTTCTTGGTGCTTGCAGATAAAGTGATTCTTTTTGCTTCATCTCCATGTCCATTCAGCGTTCAACAATGACCAAGATTTAGTGAAAAAAAGAAGAAAAATAACCAAGCTACTCATCATCTGTGAATGAATTATTTGTCATGCGGCTTGTTATTTCTGCTTGAAATCTTGCTGCGGTTTCATAAATAATAGGATTGTGGTTGTCATATGAAATTATCTGGATCATGCATTACTAGCTCCTATCTTGCTTTTAGGTTTTCTTGCCATTTTTTTGCTTTTTGAATAAACTCAAAGCATTGAAGTTGTTAGATTATCGCAAAAATCTCATCTAGAGTGGTGACAATGTTCATATAACATTCTTGCACTACACTCGCATCCCGGTCTCTTGCTGCATAATCCAGCTGCAAAGGTAAAATTTAGAACATATTACTTGAATATTTCTCAACCATGCACAAACTAGAATGACCATGGCAGAACGCACATAAACCAGTTTTTTTTTTTTTTCTATGCGTGGAGGCTCATAAACTCACCCTAGAAACATTGTTGAAGAGATTGGAGTAGAGCTTTCTTAGCTGCAGCCTCTGGCTTCCCGGTTTCGCTTGAATGATGGTGTAAAGGTCTTGTTTCAGATACGAAGATCTCTGCCTGAGTGCAAGCTGCGCTTCCTTCCATGACTTTGAATCTATAAATCTTTTATCTGCAGGAGGTCCCGTGCATGGACCTTTACCCCAGCATCCGCCTCTTCAAGTGTCTGGTCTGGAACTGTGAATCTAAATTCAAAAGATGAAGCATTGTTGGAATTTGAGAAGGCTTCCTTAACTAGGAAAGCTGTCGTCAGAGCTGCTGCTGCTGTTAATCTTCTTCTATTGAGTTGCCTCTGGAGATCTTGGGTAGTGTGCCCTGGTCTGGAGCACCTCCACTGAGGGCTGGATAAGCTTGGGGAGGGATTGTGGAGCAGAGCTGCAGTGCCATTGGAGATGCCATATTTGTGAGATTTTTAAATGGTCCTGAGTGGGTGTGGAATTGTGTTCATCCAAGTCTATTTGGATAAGATATCATAGTTATGGACAACAACTAGATATAACTTGTGCGATACTCTCCACGTGTCACTTAAGATTACCCTTAATGGACAAGTGAGCTCTTCCCGCAAGGGGGCGGGGAGGGAGGGAGAGAAGAGAGAGAGAGAGAGAGAGATCAAGAGTGAGAAATGATAGAGGAGAGAGAGAGCGGAGAGGGAGAGAGAGAGAGTGGAGAGGGAGATAGTCGCCTAGGGCAGAGAGAGAGAGAATCGTGGGGGAGCGGAGGGGGCGTGAGTTTTTTCTCGGGCCTGTTTCGGGCTCGGGCTTGATACCTTGTTTCATGCCGGGCATCGGGTTGAGCTTGGGCTCAGCCCAAAAATTTTTCGGGCCGAACATTTAGGCCCAAATCTGACCTGAATCTGGCCGGTCCAACAAGATGGCTCAGTCCGATAATAAATATAAGGAAGTGAAATTCTTTATGTACCGCGGTGGTGTAGAAGATCTGACGTGGAGTGCACCGTCTCGTCCGATTGATCTACATAGTCACCACTTTCCAACGCGCATTTAATGTCTAAAAATTTTGTATGACGAAATATTTTTGTCTTTTAAAAAAATTATGACATTCTATGTCCACAGTATAATATCTTGCATCCATAATATACATAGGATGTCATAATTTTTTTAAAAATAAAATATTTCATCATTAAATTTTAATAAAAAACTGATCCGTAGGCATTAAATGCGCATTGGAAAGTGGTTGGACAAAAATATTCTTTTCATATTATGATATCTTAAGCCATATTATGACATTCTGGATTATATTACGCTACATGATATCATAATTTTTTTTAAAAGATGAGTATTTTCATCATATAAAATTTTAATGAAAAACTGACCTGCAGACATTAAATTAAATGTGCATTGGAAAGTGATGACTACGTAGACTAATCGAGAAGGTGCATTCCATGTCAGATTTTTTATACCGCCCGCAGTGTACAAAGAATTTCTCATATAAAGAAATATTATAGTGATATCCTTGAATTTTGACCCATTTGCACTTTGGACTCAAAAAAAATTTCAAATAGATCTCAAAATTTTAAAAAATTACAAAAAGATCAGTCGTCTGTCTCTATTAGATAATATTATAATATAAAATTAATTTATGAATATTATAAATATCTTTCTCAGAAGTTTTGATTTTGGCGCGACAAAGCCCGACACATAGCTCGGTCGGGATTCCTAAGAATAAAAAAATAGAAAAATCTTGAGAAAACATAAAAAAATCACTAAAACCAAAAGGTAGAAAAGAAAAAAATTGATTTATCAATTTTTCCTTTTCCCATATAGATTGATAAATTTTTTTTTTCTCGTTCCTTTCTCTTTTTCATAGACTTGTAAGAAGAAAACGCTGAGGGAGATTGAAGGGAAGGTTGACACCGATGAAGATGGGGAAGAAGGTGATGGCGGATACCGATGAGAGGTGGCAGTGAAGAGAGTGGGGAGGAGATGGGCATCCGTGAGAGAAAGGCAATGACAGAGGCCGACAGGAGGAGGTGGGCATCCGTGAAGGCTCGAAAAGGTGACGATAGAGACTGGCAAGAGGTGGTAGTGAGGAGAGCATGGAGGAGGTGGGCATCTACGAGGGGAAAAGTGACGACAGAGACTAATGGGAGGTGGCAGCCGAGATGGGTATGCGCGAGGGCTCAAGAAGACGACGACGGAGATTGGCAGGAGGTGGCAGTGAGGAGAGTAGGGAAGAGGTGGGCATCTGTGAGGGAAAGGCAATGGCAGAGATCGACGGGAGGTGGTAGTGAAGACCAGTGGAAGGTGGCAGCGAGGAGAGAAGGGAGGAGGTGGGCATTTACGAGGGGAAGGCGATGGGAAGACCGATGGGAGGTGGTGACGGAGGTGGAAGGTGACAACTAGGAGAGCAGTGAGAAGATGGGCATCTACGAGGGGAAAGACAATGGCGGAAATCGACGGGAGGTGGCAACGAGGAAAGCAGGGAGGAGGTGGCATCCACAAGGGTAAAGCGATGGCAGAGATCGATGGGAGGTGGCAGCGAAGATAGTGTAGGTGAGGGCTCGGGACGGATTCAAGAGGGTTCGGAAGGATTCAAAGAAAAAATGAAAAAAATATTATCCAAGAAAACAACCTATGTACTAACAATATTTTAATTACTTCTTCTTTTCTGTTAATGCTGTTAGATCGGAGATAGACGGTTGGATCTTTTTGTAATTTTTTTAAATTTTGAAATCTATTTGAAAATTTTTTTTTTGGATCTAAATCTATTTGAAATTTTTTTTTTGGGATCTAAGTGTAAATGGATAAAAGTTCAAAAAATATCTCTATAATTTTTTCTAAATACAAAAGATTTGGGGCCTGTTAGTCCTGTATGCTTGTGTTCACCCAGCAAGCATGAATCCTCCTTTCTTCTCTTCTTTGCCCAGGACTGATGACAGAAGCGAGAGGATGTGGATCCATGATTGGTTGCACACTCGTTCATCGTTGGGAGCTGGCTATAAAATTGTTTGCAGAGAAACCTAGTTTATAAATCTCGGCCAGTTTTCATTAGGGTTTATGGTTGGCATAGCCTCCAAGTTTGATGCGTATATTTTCTTTGATTGATATATAAATCACATGCTATGGAATACTATTTTCCTAGTATCATGTTTGGTTCCTAAATCTACGCTCAACACATTTTGTAATTGTCCCCCATCTTCCTTTGTTTTAGGGCTCTGATACCCAAATAATTTCCCACCGACGAAAACCATTGTCCTTGCATATCAGTTTGATCTTCAAAAAATTTTTTTTGGAAGTAAATTGTAGAGTCACCTTTCAAATTTTTATGATTTATACTTATGCCCAAAAATCTAATTTTTAATTGGCCTCAAACCAAGTTTTTTTTTTCATAACGTAGCATAGTTATCCAATGGAGGCCTAACACCATTAACGATAGCCATAAATTACTAATTATTTTTATTTAAATCAAAAAATTATCAAAAATTACAGAGATACTCCTTCAATATTTCATAATTTTTTATATATATCACAAAACTTTCAAAAGTTACACCCATTCCATCTCACTTTGCTCCATTACAATATTAACGAGCTATGATTATATTTAAGAGGTTTGTGAGAGATCTTATTATAAAAAATATTAATATAATATTTTTTTTTATTCTCGTGTATGGAACACTTATAGAATTGGTGCTCGAGATTTGTTGTCACCGATGAGGCTTTCAATGGAGCTCTAAACCAATACTTGCAGAAAAAAGAAGTTGGAGCTTTAGCTAGAGTTTTAGAAGCAACCTTAGAAGAGGCTTTCGACAAAGCTCAAATTTGAAATCATGGAGCTTCCAGGTTTCTCTCTTCTCCCTCTGCTCTCTCCTTCTCTTTTTTTTTCCGTTCACTTTTGTAGTGCTCTATTCTCCCTTTGTTCTCTTCTCCTCTTTCTTAACAAGATTGAAATTAGATTTTCTCCCTTTGTTCTCTTCTCCTCTTTCTTAACAAGATTGAAATTAGATTTTCGAGTCCCTACTTAGCAAGGAAAAAGAAAATGGAAGGGGTTACATGATTGCCACCTGACCTCCTTCCATTCCCACCAAATACATAACATTCTTGTGATCCAACTAACAAAGATATTGTTGGTATTTCTTAAGTTATCTCACATAACTATTATGCATCCATGTACCCCGACAGAGATGGACGGTTGGTTTATATTGCAACAAAATCTAAGTTTTGACGTCTAATTGAAGAAATTAGAACTTTTGTGAAAGGTTGAAAGATGTTGCTGTAATTTAATCTTTTTTTTTTTGGTTTAATGGTAGGAGAGGACCGACAAGGGATCCGTCGGTTGGCTGGTTTTGGATTGCGGGATTTAAGCACCCAACGCGCCCAAATCTAGGTAGCAAGTCCAGGAGATGAGGACCGGAGACGATTATCACCAAGCATTGCCACAACGACCTGGAATAAAGAACTTCTAAGGCATGTTTGGATATCTTATTGATGAGCCGATGGAGTGAGCATATGGAGATCAATTGCTTGATTTCCGGGAGTGAGCCAATGCAACGGCCTCAACCTCGAAAGCCACCATTATTACGCTGTTTCTGGCAGGATGGATATCTCTTGCAACGGCGGTCACCTGGACAATCTAGCAAGAACAAAACTGCCATATCTTCCTTAACAATCAACAGGTCCTCTTGGAAGCCACATCTACCTTTGAATCACGGGAGATATCGGCCCAAGCAAGGGGTAGAACTTCGTTTCGGATGGCATCCTCGAAGCTTGCTACTTGTTTCACCCTCTGTCAGCCTTTTTTTTTTTCGTAATCTACTTGTTTCAGCCCAGCTTCTTCTTTTAATTGAATGAAGAGTAGCTCCTCCTTATTTACCTACATGCACAGAAAAGCTTTATGAGATTTCCCACGACGAGTTAAAGGAGTTGAGGAATGAAGACGAGATGAGGTAAAAGATGAAGCTTAGAAAATCGAGGTCAGCGGTCATGGACACTTCCACCAGACGCGTCCTTTTTATTTCACTAGCTATTGGGTGACAGTCCAAACAGATCTAAAAGCACAATAAAACAATCACAAAAAAATTCCCTCCATTACCGGTTCACCAAGAAAGAACGAAACATACTCTTCACAGGGTCTATGACCTAAAGAATCTTCCTTGCCTGGCAGTGAATTAGCGTTAAAGCTCTGAGGACTCTTGGTCAAAGCAACTAGCAAGTCTACTTGAACAGAACAATTACCTACGAGGCTGAAACCTCGATAATTTATATTAGTGAACTGCAAGTTGTTTTAATCCCACCTACAGCTATGAGGGGTCAGACAAGTAGATCCTATCCTAATAAATGATCGACAAGCAGTCTCTGCCTAAGCTGCTGAAGATAACATGGTGTATTCATGTGGAATCATGGTTTATATGGGACATAAATTTACAGAAAGTAAATATAACCAGGTACCTTACTCTCCTTTCACCATATGCAATTAAAAACGTAAGACTAAGCAGTCCTATTACACTTCCTTTCCAGCAAGCAAGGCATATCACAAGAGAGAAGGTAAAAAGAAACACTTTACATGTACTAATGCAAAATCCTCAACTAGCCTGAACGGCACGTAATTTCTCATCATTCCCTCCCACAGAGGCCTCCTGAGCATTTGTCATGTCCCCCATGACTTCAGTCCCCGTCGCAACATGGCAAGCACGATTGCCATCAATCGGAGAAGATAGACCGGTAGTGCCAGAACTGGAATCTGAGGCATGCTCTACCGATAGCTTCGATGCGTTCAAAGCATGGCAGTGTGGACAGAAATATGTTATGTATGGAAAATCCTCTTTCCTGGCTAGTCCTGCATATCCAACCACCGAATCAATTACTAGCATTACATGGAATAAATGAATGTGGCATGGATTTATTCTTAATTAACTACTAAAGGAGCATGATATTTATTTTACGCACCATTATGCATGTAGCAGTTGCCACATATGAGTGCATAAGACTGCGACGGATTCTCGCCCACAAGCAGAGCAGCAATATGTGCAATCCATCCACCATTGTTGGGCTTGAACCTTTAAAATGTTCGACAACCTTCTGAGACTGAACTGCAACTTCTTGGCTGTCACCTCCAGACTCCCCTACAGTTTCATTGACCACTTGAGCATTGGTGCTCCCAGTGCTATTGATTCTTGCATGAGATTGTTTCCTATTCCGGAGCCCATCAAATTGCACCAGCTCAACATCACTGCTTTTGCTGACAGTGCATTGGTTTTAGATTCATCTCCGACAGAGACTTTCAAACCAGAATCTGCCCCTAATTTGGATGCGAGAACGGTTGCTGCTGCAGCTTTTGCAGCAGGATCAAGGTCATATTTCTGAAAATGAAGAGGCACCAAGTCAGTACTAAATGAAAGTAACCCAGCACCATCCTAGTAAACATAAAAAATCAGACCCAAGCTCTCAAAGACTTCATTTTATAACCAGTCCGAGCCTAATTCACATTAGCAGATGAATGTAATATTATTATTATTATACACAATAATGGAATTAAGAGTATATTAAGTTGTTATCTAAGTTATCAATCCCGCTTTCAGGATAATACACAAGATATAACATCAGATGTTAATTGCAGGAACTTAGTTTGGATGCAATATATTAAACATAATAATACATAATAATAACAAATATGCTTCATATAATATTCAAGCACATATCGTTGCTTTGCAAATATGATGAACAGAGGAAGGAAGAACATAGCCGTACATGATCAACTTTAGCTAATCACCTGAATAAGCTCTTGTGTTGTGTAATAATTCGTTCTCTCTTTAAGCTCATCAATTTTTGCTTTCCTCTCAGCACGTAGCCTTTCAAGCGTTTTCTGGTCCTTGCGATCAACTACCAGCAGGAAATTACAATCTTAATCAGCTTGAGTGCCCAATCAAATAAGGTATCACAATGAATCATGCAAAATCACAACATAAACAACTACCAAAATTTGTAAAAATCAGCAGGCTCCTTGAGAAGCATCTCACAAGCTCGAAAGAAAAAGAATTAAAAAACACCAATAAAATCCATCGATTCTCAGGAAATATGTCAGCACAAGAAACTGCTAGAAAGGTTAAATTACACATGAAATTTATAGTAAACTCGATAAATTGCAAATAATATCTGACCACAAGAAATATTACAGGATATCAGGTACAACAACATAAACATCAACACGCATTCTGATAAGACAAATATCAACTCTAAGCAAACAGAAATACTTTAAGATACCTGAAACAAAGAGATTCAGACACCTGGAACAAAGAGATTCTACAGAAAAATAATTGAAGAAAAGAAAGAAAAAGGAAAAAGATGCACTTTTCAGATATATGTTGATAAGACCATCAAAGAAATTCTGCATAAAAAATATTTGAAGCAAGCAGGTTTAAATGATCTACTCAATGCAGACCACATCTGCATAGCCATATTCACAAGCACAGAAAAAAAAAAGAAAGAAAAAAAAGAAACTCATTTGATATCTTGTAAAACTTTGTTACAAAACATGTATCTTAGGAGACTAGTTACATGCCGTTACTCATCCAGTGAATTATATCTTTAGTAGAAGTTTCAGAAATCAATGGTAAAGAAACAGAGCCCTTTGGGATGGGAAGACTGAATACAATGAAGAACTGCAGTAGCCTAAGAAAAGCAAGGGACCCACATGGAAGAAAGAGGAAAATAAAGGGTTAAGGAATACAGCAGCAAGCTAAGAAACTAAATTGGGGATGTGAAGGATTAAAGTTTTTGAATTCATCAAGGACTTAATAAATATTAACCAACCGGACTCAGTAAAGCCACCACAAATAAAGCAGGACTGATTTGTCTATTGTGGATACAGTTATCATTTCTGTTGGCTTGCAAAGATGTAATGAAATTATCCTTCTACTAGAGGCATGCATTTCACCCTCATATTGGGTATCGGGGAGATTGGAGTATTGTTGAGAGCACAGAAAGGAATCGATAGAAAAAAGCCAGGTGATATCTTTCTCAAAACAACAAAAAGAAAAGAAAGATTAATCATAAATCATGATCAACTAAGCTTTCTCCGGAGCTTGCTTAAAATTAAGAAAGTGGACTCAGCAGAGCAAGAATGACTAATCCCATACATAGGGATTCCATGCAAGAGATAACTTATTAGGCACATAGATTGCCCAACCTAACCAAAGTTTTAGGTGATGATGTAAAATCAAGGGGTCCACCAACCCAATCACATTCGTACTAACTACGATAAATATAACACAGAAAAGCCCCCGTTTTACCCAAAGCTCATAAACTTTTATATGAAGATCATTGTTCACTGAGATATAATCTTAGAGCATGTGTACTGTTGTAGGGACATTCCGTTTCATTGGTATTTTTTTTCTCTCAAAGTTTTACCAAACCATGAATTTCTATCCCAACATTAATCCTAAATGACAAGAATGACATCATAGCTATGGTTATCTTAAGAGAATGGTAAGTCTAATTTAGGTATGCCAGAGATGTTTTGGAGTCAATTAAATCTGCCAGTATCATCTATCATGGATGTGATTTTTTGTGATACTAATAGATTTCTTATGAATTTATGACCATGATGCATATTATTACATCATGGAGCAAGGTTTGCTGAACCGATACCGCCGGCCGTTTCGGCCGGCCGGTGGTACGGTTTGGTATGGTTTCATACCGTACCGAACCGACGATCCGAACCGGAAGAAAAAAGAGAATAGAGAGAAATAGAGAGAGAGAGAAGAGGAAAAAAAAAAGGGGAGGGGAAGGAGCCGGCGGGGCCACCGGATGGCCTCCGACTGGCCGCCATGGCCGTCGGAGGGCGCCGTCCAGGCGTGCTGCGCCGCAGGCGTGAAACAGGGGCATCGCCCCTGTT
>KE506445.1:64904-82169 GCA_000441515.1 Elaeis oleifera
AAAAAAATCGAAACAGACGTTGTTGTTTCGAAAAGAAGAAAGGGCGGAGCCGCGGAGGGGCTCCGCCCGCTCGACCGCCCTCAGGCCGTCGACGTCGGCTCGCTGGCAACCGGGAGCCTCGCAACGGAGGCACCGTCTGTCCGGTAGGTTCTCCGCCCCCCTCCGACCGCTCTCTCTCTCTTTTTTGCTCTCTTGAAAGTCCTATCGGGCGATACGGGGCTCGGAAGCCCTCCGACGGCCGCAGTCGGCCACCGCCGGCTCCCACCTCCCTCCCTTCCCTTCCCTCCCTTCTCTCTCTCTTTCTCACTTCCGTTTTTTATTCTTCGGTACCGCCGGTGTACCGATTTTACCGGCCGAATCGTGCCGGTTCCCCATCGGTCCGGTACGAGATGGGGTGTACCGGCCGGTTCGGCACGATATGGCAAACCTTGTCATGGAGTATCCAAATATTTCTAGAATAACACCTTTTTGGCACACCAACCAAGCATTTAAATTCCATGGGATGGGACTGTGCTGGTTTTTCCATAGAACGGGATGCGCCACGGTCCCTTCCCGTCCTGACACTTGGGACAGAGGATGTCCCAAGGTATTCTGATTGGGATGCTGGAACGCTAGCAGAACGATCCTGTCTCGACACATGAGATGGTATCCTGTCCCAGTGTTCTGCGGGACGTCCCCCTGGGACCTAAGTCCTTGCAACCAACACTAACACATGTTGTTTTTGGGACTTTGAAGACTTGCTGACATCTCCATGATAGTTTTAAAGACTGGTTCAAATGATACATTGATGCAAGCTCCAAGCCTTTGTTAAACTGAATGGAGTTTTAGTTGATAATGACAATGAATGCCAGGAGAATATTCCAGCACAAAGGATCAACTACGACATCCAACTTTATTAATATAGATCCTCTTGTATCCTGAAAGAGTTTATTTAAGTGAAAACATTTTTGCCAAAAGGTGCTGAAACTATAGAATAATATATCAAGACTGAAGGAAGAAAATTTATTAAAGAAATTAGCAAGACACGGTGAAATGCCTACTACTCAAAATTTGAATATTTAATGATCTTTAGCATTAAAATTTAGAGATGTGTAGGAGAATTTTCTGCTTAAGCATCCTATAAAGGCCTAAACATGTCAAATATGTGAATTTGTATTTATTTCTGAAAACAAATATATTTCCATGAAAGCCCCTTGCATGTCAAAATCATAACCAAAAACAAAAAAGTCAAAACCTCCAAGCCATATGCCATCATGAAAGTCATCATTGTACTGCATAGTGTTCAGAAGAAAAGGGAAGAAGTTAACCAAACAAAGGTCTTGGGAACAAAAAAGGCCTTCTCACCATCATAAAAGTACATTCCAGGGTACATACATACATACGTACATACAGTAAATATGAAGATTAAATGATAATTCAGGCTGAGTTCAGAGTTTGAGATATTTACGCATCCTTGTGAAGCTTATTAGTGTTGAATAGACAACAGAAGATAAAGCAGGGAAACAAACATAGGCAAAACTCGAACTGCCCTCATCTGCCAGTTTAGATCCAATGATCTTGTTGTCATGATTGCATAAACCACCGCTATCACCTGACAAAAGTATTGAGAGATATAAGCAACTCTGTTACAGTGGAAAATGCATTCTATAACTAAATAGGAAAGCATGTATCTTTGGAGATCAAAATTAAGAGTCCCACCACCCCTGAAACAAAAGCATATATGGAGAACAACCAGCCTAGTTTGACAAAATGGCAATACTGCAGATTCTACTGCAACAAGTGCTTGCAACCATGAATTCTAAAGAAATTTTAAAAAGAAAAGAAACACAGAGTCACAGGTATGGATAACTGCAGCAAATAGAAAAAGAAAATAAATGAAAATTCAAATTATGGTGTGGTCTTCACCAAATAGCTAGGGGAACAACCAACTGCTAGTATTGTGATATTAATAGCTGAATATTTGCACAAACAAATATCTCTATTTCCTGCTATTGTGCAGAGAACATAAAAACAAGCCTAGAATACATCCCAGAAATACAGAAAATCAAACACTTTATAAGAATTTTTTTTATCAAATAGACCAGATATAAACATATTTAGTAATATAAATTAAAGGCCCTAAAATTGTCAAACATACCAGCTGCAGCACTCAGCGTTAAGTCTCCTGGTTTTATTTAAAAATCAACAAGAATCTTTCATCTATGAGTATTCATGCATCAGCTTCCTACATGATAACAAGGACAAAGATACAGACTAGCTTCAGTGCGTGCATAAATCCTATATAAATCCTTATCTGACTATATGTATGAACAACATTATGTGTATGCCTGCTATTTGATTATGCATCATCTCTGAAGCAGTGATGCTTAACATGATATCATCTAACAATGGTGCGTCTTTGTTGCATCAAGTAAATCATAAACATACATATTCATGGTTTAGAAAGATTGCAAAGTGCAAACAAAATTGCACCAAGAAACCATGCCATTTGTTCCAAAATGAATAGCAGCCATTGCACTTAACCTATCCTTTCACATTTTGTTCACATCGTTGGGTCCACAGGCTACAGCTGATGGCAATTTTACCAAATGCTGTAGAATATCCCAACCTTTTGAACTCAGCTATTCCATTGTTGCTTCAACAATCATTACCAAGGGTTTAAATCTCCATATTGGGCTGCATGTCATTTTGCTGCTACAGCAGTACATAACTGGAACAGAATGATACTCTCAAGGCAAACCAAACAGTCATCAACAACAAGAATAAAAGGAAAATAGGGAAAAAGTCCTAGTCCGTCCCGATTTGTCCTGACTGTCCCAATGCATTGTCCCAGTGTCAAGACATAACTGGCATGGGCAGGATGGTCTAAGATAGTCAACATATCCCAGTCCAAGAGGGAACTCATATCTTGCACCTGTCCTAAGCAAGGTTTGCAATCTCGGTAACGGACCTTGTAACGGTAACATGTTGGTATGGTGTTGGCATGCCTGGTGCTGAAGTCAACCTGACGTACAGATACTTGGTATACCCCCTGTATAAGTATTGGTTTAGTATGCCCAGTATGAGGTGGTATGCACCAGTACTATGAACCTTGGTCTTGAATACTGTTTTCTTCCTACAATGGTCGGATACCAACAAGGCACACCAGTACCATCGATACATGAATCCTTAGCCATCGCAATCCAAAAATAAGCCCACTATGATTTTCTTGTAGGACTAAACTCAACTTAATTGATAACAAGGGAAGAAACAATAAAAAAGTTAGATGATCTCAAGTTTTTTTGACAAAAACCAAGAGGCATGGTGTCCGATAATTATGCGACACGAGCAATACACCATAAATATCAGTTAAAGATAGTCACAATTTCATGAAGCTTTAATTAGCCAATTGAGTCCCTAATAACCTTCAGCAGTTGTATTATTTACAAAATTTTGACAAAAGAATTCTTTAATGATTCACTAGAATAACTATTACTGATCAACAACTGACTTATAAATACTTATAGGTAATATATGAATACTCCTTTTTTTATAATACCATTTCTTATTCTTGAGTTTTCTATTTATATCATTTTCTAACATTTCTAATCTTTTTGAATTTTTTGGGTGATCTTCCAAAACCCCATCTCCAAATGATTCCCCATTAACAAAATCACTTTCAAATATTTGACTTCTGACCATGACAACCTTAATCAACCTATAGAATTATCAGTAAACAATGATTAAGAAGAAGTAAAACGAAAAATAACAAGAAAATAGAACAGAAGTAACTTAAGTTGGCCTCTAAACACTATTCCTGGCTAACAAGTGTACATCATGACTCCTCTATTTTGATATGGCCACTGATGCACTACAAAAAGCATAAAAATTAAAATGCAAAAATTTCCCACTACATTCTCAATCATTGATGGCTGATCCTAAATCCAAAGAAACATTAAAAATAACCCAGAAGCAGCGCAGTGTGAAGCTGATGCTAAGTTAATTCATTGATTACAAGAAAAGGAGAGCCTAGAGACACAAGATGGTAATGCAAATGTGCCTAGAAAAAAAAAATCCAATAGATTAGCTTCAGAATCCTTCTGCCTAAAATCAAATCAATACCATAATCCTTCATTTCACCAACAGAGGTGTTTCCTCAAACTCTATATATACGGATCAACGTCCTTCAATAACAAAATCAGAACTCATAAATATAATCTTAGGTTCAAGAACATCAGGCATGCAATTGCATTTATGGTGTGAGATCCTTAAAACTGCAAAACAAAAGAACCTATTCACAATAATAGTTTTCACCTTTGCAGTCACTTCCTAAGTCAACTAATCCCAACCATAGTAAAAAGAATACACAGCAAGCCAAATGCTTGGCCTGCAAAGCGTTTATCCTACATGTGATCTACATAGACATTTATCCTCTAAGCTATGTTGTCTTCAACTGAACATCGGAAAAAAAAGAAGAAAACAACACACACACCATTCTAGCAAACGGTAAGTCACAAAATGACCTTAAAAAAAAAAGCAAGAAAGTAAAGAATCAAAATTACATTTCAATCATTGCATGCCAGTCAAACATGCTGCAGAATGAAGCTACACCGAATAGGCTCACACATAACAATGCATCACATATCAACATTGGAATCATGTAGGTAGGCCATGATACACATTGCAATGGAAGCCCATTAACACATGCATGTCCAATTAACCCAGATCGATGCGATCCTGAGGAAAGGCCATAGAAGCCTTGGGCTGAGACTTTGAAAGGAAGATAAGAGGAAGTAGGAACAGGAGGATAAACTAGAATCCACCATCTTAAAGGAAAAGGTTTATCTTCATTTAATACGCAATCTCCATGAGATAATATGCAATCCCTCTCAAGTCAGCTGAATGACACTAAAACACAATTTTAGTAATGCAACACCTTCATCATTCAATCTATTAACCTGCAATGAATATTTTGACAAGATCTACTTAAGGCAGGACCCCGAGCTAAACTACTAGTTCCTAACCAGCCAAGTCCAAATACCTTACTTTGAGTTCTTCTAACCAGCTCACGCACTCCAAGAATATTTACAGCTATGAACTTTCTATTAAATCTGGAAAAAGAAAGAAGTAAAACAACCTAATACATAATTTAGGAATTCAATAAATTATTGATATATCAAAATTTCATATATTTCTGCACTTGCAAAAAAATCCTACACTATAATTGCACAGAAGGAACAGAAACAAGGATATATGGACTAGCAATTGGGTAGCAAAGGCTGTTGAAAATGATTTGAATTAAATTAAGCAACCTGATTCCTACTTTGATAGTGTTCTCTAACAAAGGCTGCCCCTTGGATATTTTCTTTTGGTTTTCGTCCAATTGAATGGGTTGAGTCAGGATCGAGCCTTAGCTGAAGTGAAAGGTCCAACCGGGTTAGACATACACTTAGGAGAAGTCAACCACCTAAGCATATAATCCACATACATGCAGGCAAAAGTTGGGTGCTCGTCCACACAAACCATCTAGGTGGGCCTCACCTAGGCATTCTATGCCAACTTGCATGCTCAGGCGTTCACATAGGCACCCAGGTGAGCACCCATGACAACTATGCTCCAAATAAATTTTAAACAGACAAGAGCTTGGAACCATCCTTTATATAGGCTAATTACATCAGTTCCCTAAATCTAAGGTGTGTATCAACAGAAATGACTTCACAGATCAAATTAATATTTAAAAAAAAAATTTTTTTTTTTGGGTACCACACATGCAAAATTGGTCCATGAAAGAAATCATTTAATAGTCACAGATAATGCTAACTGTGAAGATAGAAATGCCTAATATCAAAAATTGGTCATTTCTGTTGACAGCTCCATGGGCATCAACAGAGATGACTTCAAAGATCAAAATGATATTAAAATTTAAAATCCATGTTTGAAGTGTTGCTATCCATTTTGCTAGACACTCACACATGCAAAATTGGTCACAGTCAAACATAATCAAATAGTGAATATTGCTACCTGTGAACATATAGAATTGTAAACATGGCTATTAATGACAAGTAGCACTATTTCTTATTATGTTTTACATGAAACAAGCAAGTTCCTAAAGGAAAGAAGATGAACAAACATTAATGATCAAGATCAGCTTTCTAAAATCTACTGTAGCTTTAACCAATAATGGCAGTAGCAAGAGAAATGTGGTTTTTTTGATGGAGATTATAAAAAATTGAATATCAATATAGAGCAAATAAAAACTGTCATTAGCTAGCATGATTAAATAATCATGAACAACTCTCAGTGAGATAACAACGTTTTATTAATCCTGTTTAATGTGGTTCTCAAGTCATCTTCATGTAGCTTACTAGAACAAACTTGGCTTTGGGACATAAGCATAGTTCAAAATGTTTGAGCCATCCATGTACTGGTTTTAAGACTAATGAAACCCAAAATGGTGCCAGATACTCCAACACATGAATTCATCAAGGATGATGCTTCAACTTTTAAAATCAAACTTTGGGTTCATAACTAGTTTTACGATCTCCAGGGCAAGCTTTCAGAAATGCAATAAATGCAACCAAAAAGTCAAGGATGCACTGTTGGCAATAAGGGAAAAGGCTTTGTTAAGGATGGGAAAGAAGCCCAAGAGACTTACAAGTGCAGACTTACCATGGAAGAGGAGTATACAGATTTAAGGCTGATATTGATTTCCTTTTTTTTATATATATACTTATAAAGTGATGTACCATATAGAGGGATGTGCTGGAGGGTCAAGACCGAAAACATCCTATCACAGCGGTTGTTTAACGATTAGGAGTTGCATTTGGAGACTAACTAAATACATTATACCATATGCTCACCATAATAAGTTGGACAGAATAGGTGCAAGCATCTGAAGAAACCACTTATTAGTTATCTCTTGGGTGTCTACTACATCTTATAGAACTTCAACTTCAAGCCTATAATTCCATCCCCAAAAATCATTCGGGACAAATAACTCTTAAGGTGGGTTTTGTTCGTGGCTCGCATCGGAATTGGATGTGGAATGGATTGGAATTGGAATTGGAATGGCCATATCCACCGAAGAGTTTGGTTCATGACCTGAATCGGAATCGGAATTGGAACGGGATTGGAATCCTAGGAGGAGAGTAAGGATTAGGTTTGGGGGATTGGGGCATTCCCATTCATCTCTAAAGTCGGATGGGAATGAGACTACCCTCAACCAAATGGTTGGAATGGGACTCACTCATTCCCATTCACATTTCAGAGTCCAACTACCCCAACCAAACATGCCACTATTTTCTTTCTTTTCGACAATGTATCCAAAATTCCACGTTCACAATCTTTTCCTACATAGACTTGGTCAGCAAAACAATATCTCCAAAATCCCACCTTCACAGTGTTTTTCCTACATCGACTTGTTCAGCAAAAGCTTCAATCACCTCAAGAAACCCATCCAAAAATCAAAATCACACTCTAGATGCACAGCCAGTGCATTCTGTCAGCTGATTTTGTAAAAAAGAACCAACACGCGATAACCAGGTATCATAACTCTCAAAACCTTACCCTTTCTTTGTTTTCTGTTTCTTCACGTATGTATCACAGTCACAGCAACAGCAAGTATGAGCGCAAAATTAAGGAAAATCAAGAAATTTTCACACTGGAGCACCGTCTGGCCAACACTGCAGACTAATCGAACAGTCTTCAAGCAATTCAGAGCACTCATTAATGAATTCATAACACGAAAACATCAAACAATTCCAAGAACCAAAATACTGGCCAAACATAGCATCATGAACGCACCTCAACGATCACGGAGAAACAATAAGATTCCTGACCATCCTCCTAGAGGACTGGGCCCGCCGCTTCATCCTCGCATGGACCGCAGCCTCCTCCTTGGACAAGTACTGCAGCTTCTTCTCGTAGTCCTCACTCCGCACTCCAAAGATCCCCCTCCAAATCCGGGAGAATATCCCCCTCCGCTGCTTCTTCGGCGACGGCGGCAGCGCCGTCGACTTCGTCGGACCGTCCCCGCGGCCGCGCCAGCATCATCCGCCATTCCCCTGAGATCAATCCAAGCAAGACAGAAATCGAATCAACTCGCGTCAAAACAACTCCAGAACGAGAGTTAGATCCGATCCGAGAGCAGTGGAGGGAGAGATTTGGATCTGCGAACAAACCGGGAAGGGTTATAGAGATCAGATCACGACGAACAAGGGGCGAGTGGAAGGAGAGAAGGTTCTTCTCCTCTCTCCCTCTCTGGGGACTGGATTTTATGGCTTTTCTCCGATGCGGGTGTTTGCTTTTGAAGGCGCGTACGAGTCGTTGCTTGATGGGTCTCGGGGAGATTAAAGAAGAGACGAGACGACGCACGACCAAACAAACAAACGGAGCAGCGGGAGAGAGTATAAAATAAATGGGTTTTAGGTTTTATCGCCTGGGTTTTCGATCGCAATGCAGTCCTTATTTTATGAGGCCCAAATAGGATACCAAATCCATGTTTGTTGCCATCTCCCCCACCATGATTGGTGATTCATACGTCAACCAGCATCAACACGCGTCCTCTCATGCAATTCCAAGATGTTGGTACCAGAGTTGGGACTCGTAATATGCCATTTGTTCTAAATACCCTTTTTGTGAGATTTCCCTTCTTTTGCGCTTTAATAACGGTGTCCCGGGGAACCGAAATCGCACACGTTTCACTTCCCGTTCCGTTCCTTTGATGGTTTTGAGAATGTGGGAGAGTCGTTGACGTGGGTGGGGGTTTGGGTGAGGAAAAGGATGGTGAGGGTGAAGGTGGGGCCCTGTGGGGCGACTGAGAGGTTGGCAAAACCACAAGGAGGCATGATGATTGATGGGAAGGGAAGGGAAGGGAAAGGGGCGTGGGGTCAACGCGGACGGATCTGGAGCGTTCCAGTTGTCTCATTGAGTGTTCCCCTTCTTCCCTCCGATACATTTGAGAATTAAATGCGTCACGTGAACGCTGTAATTTGTTCCCGGCGTTTGGCTGGTAGTTGCTCCAAGAAGTTTTCTCAACGACGAATACTATGCTATTATGGTACCTATCGTATTTGATTTGGAGGTAGGAATAAAGATTATGTTTTATAAAATAGTTAAGAGTATTTTGAAATAATACTACAATGGGTAATTAATTAAATTGGCCTGTTTGGCGTTTTTTTTTTTTTAACGGAAACATGGAATCCGTTTTTTTGCTTTTCTAAATCCGTGGACGCATATGAATATGTTTTCCCTGTTAGAACTATGATCTCGTATATTAATTATTTTTATTTATTTTATACTTTAAATATGACGATGAGTTGTTTATCCGTTAGCATGTCCAGCTCGAACTTAAAGGATTTGTTGTGATGAGTTTGACAATATCTATTTGTATTTTTACATGTTGATCATAAATATCAACTCATAGATTATTTAATTATATTTTTATTAATTAATTATTTTATAATTTTTGTACTTTCAAATTTTGATTTTATTTTTATTCTATAATTATTATTTCATATATTTCTTTTTCTATTCAATTTCTTTTTTATTCTTTTTTTCTATTTGTCATCTAATTGCTAGTTTATTTTGACTTTCTACTTTTTTTTATAGAGGTCTTCACCATCTGTTTATCATCTTCAATCTCATTTTACAAATTACTAATCTTTATTTTGTTTATTTTGAAGTTGATCCTCTATTATCAATTGATATTACATCAATTATTTAATGCAATTTTATATTTCATTCTTCTTAAGTTATTATTTTATTTTATTTTATTGATAACTGATACCAGTTAATTATTTATATCTATTTTGGTGCATTTATTTTCTTACCATTTCATGTGCATGCTTGGTGTATAAAATAAAATAAGCAAGAAAAAGAAGGCAAAAGAGAGCCACTTATAACATCTTATATGTCATTATCCACAGCCATCCATTATCGATCATCTCAATCCTACCCACTATCATAAGCGAACGCCATGTCTATTTACTATTATCATCGATTACCACTGCTTACGACTATCACGGATCTTCTTTCATGGCTCACTATTATATTCGACCTCCACTATCAATCACCACGACTTACAGTCTCCATCACCTTCGATATTATCATTAATCTCTACCACTCACTATCATGTCCTATCTCCACCAATGTTTCCAACACTGATGATTTTCATCTTCACTAGATATTATTAACATTCTCCACCATGCACTTTTGCCAGCAATCTTCACTATCACAATCGATAATTTCCACACCATCCACCATTGATAATTCTAGGTGGCTTTCTTAGGAGGCAATATAATCCAAATAGCAAGATTGGGGCTTCGTACTAGTGTTGGCATCATTTTATTGTGTTGAGAAAATATAAGAATCTTGATTTTAAATATTTTTAATATTATTAATTTCAGTTTAAGGGCATGTATTGGTATTACTATGAAAATTATGCTTATTAGCCCGTTTACCCTAAGGACTATTGAAGCAAAAAAATAGATCATAAAAACAGCCCATGTTATTGGCAAGAATCATAGAGTATCTCATATATTGTACAATAATTCAAAACCTTTTCTTATCGACAAGATCATACAACCAAAGATCATGAAAATCAAGCCAACTAAGAGATTCTTTTATATAATGCAATAATTCAAATTTTTTTTTTATTATAGAGAATCATGGAGGATTATATTGATTAAAAGAATCTCGCATATTGTGCAATAATTCAAAATCTTTTTTATTGGTAAGATCATGCAAATCAAGAATTATGGAGAATCAAACCAACCAAGAGATTTTTTTATATAGTGCAATAATTCAAAATACTTCCTTTCAATATGAATGTATGCTATTTTTGCAAAGTATTTTTTCAATAATGATTACCCTATGTATTATAAATTTATTATCAATGAATAAATTAAGTGTGGCATTCTTTCCTCAAATATTTTATCTCAAATTATTTCTCAAAAATTTTTTTATGGTATCAGGGCCACACTAGGATACAGAGACCTTTCACACAAAAAAATACAATCATATCATCTACCTTCTTAAACTTGAAGTTCCATTCTCTTCAACCATCAATGTGGCTAACTTTGTCACATTAAAACTCAATGATAATAATTTTTGCTTTGGGAGACACAAATACTGTCTCTGATTAAATGTTAGGACTTGCTTGGCTTCTTCAGAGGAGAGATAGTTGCATCACCATAGACTCTGACTCCAGAAAATAGAGCCGAGACCACCAATCCAAACTATATCTCATGGGTTCATACCGACCACCTCGTAAAGTCATGGATCATAGGCATACTCTTAGAAGAAGTCTTTGGACATACCGTCAGACTCCGAAAGGCACTGGAGGTATGGAAAGTCCTTACCGATCATTTCAAGCAAAGCTCGATCGTCCGAGAGTTCGACCTCCTTGCTCAGCTCCAACACATTAGAAAAGGGAATAATTCTTTAGTTATTTATCTTCACAAATTTTTAAATCTATTTGCAATCAACTGTATGCCATTGGTGAACTTGTGTTGGATGCTAATAAGGTTTTCAGATTGCTTGAAGGCCTTGATGATAGATATGAGTCGTTTAAAATGACTATGTTCAGACCTCCTCTTTCATCATATAAAGAAGTGATCCCACAACTTCAAAGCTACGAGTTGTGTAATAAATGAAATTTGAGCATTATCCCAAGCACCTCTATGTCCTTTTTCTCACAACGAAACAATGGTGGTAATAGGAACAATCATAAAGGCAAAGGTGGAGCACCCACCTTTAACTCAAAAGGCTGTGGCTTTGCTTAGGTGAACCAGAATGATAGAAATTTTTTGGATAGTAGCAATGCTACCCAATAATCCGGTTTGGCTAGCTCCACACTGAACCCAAATGCATGGGTTGAGCCTCTCTTTTGTCAGATTTGCAAGAAAAAGGGGCATGATGCATTAAAATGCTGATATCATTTTGACAAGAGTTATCAGAGTGGTGACGTACCATGGGGTCTTGCAGCTCCACATATGTTGGATCCTCAGGACGACAAGTGGCACCCTGACAGTGGCGTCAATGCTCACATCAATGATAAGTAAGGTAATCTTGTGATTTAGTTCCTTACCATGACTCCAATAGTATGATGGTTGGAAATGGTATGCCACTGCAAATTACTCATATTGGTACTGACCAAATTGGTAATGACACTTGCCATTTTTCACTTTGCAATATTGTGGTTGTACCAAAATGAAGAAAAATCTACTGTCTGTATCACAATTCACAAGAGATTATCCAGGCTATTTTGAGTTCGATGCCTTTGGTTTTCTATCAAGGACTCTAGGACACACCAAGTGCTGATGTCAGGAATTAATCATTAGGGACTGAACATAAAAAAGATCCATACTTTACTGTATTCTTTTTTAAAGAATAAGGTAGCGGATGAACTCACTTGGCATTGCCGATTGAGCCATCCGAACAGTCATATTTTGTAGTATTTATGGAGCAACAATTTAATTTCAGTAAATAAGCTGACCGGCACCTTATATACGAGTTGTTAGATAAGCAAAATTTAAAATTATCATTTTATTTATCTGACTCTTGATGTTCTTACCCATTAAAAAAAATATTATAATCTTTAGGGACCCGCCTCGATTTCTTCATTGCAAAATTTTGTTACTACGTGATATTCATTGATGATTTTTTCGTTACTGTTGGTTGTACTCGTTGAAGTAAAATTAGATTTTTTTGAATTTTTTATCTCATTTTAAAATTAGTTGAAAATCAATTTGATCATCAGATTAAAATTTTTCAATCTAATAGAGGGGAAGAATTCACTAGCAATAATTTTCTTACACACCTCCGTGACAGTGGTATACAGCATTAGTTTTTTTGTCCTAATACACAGGAACAAAATAGTGTTGCTGAAAGAAATATTGACATATTGTCGAATTCAGGCTTGCTGTACTTTTTAAATCTTCTTTGCCTCTTTGCTATTGGGTGGAAGCATTTACAACTACAAACTACTTGATAAACCAACTCCAGTTCATGGCTTTAGAAAGCCAAGGTCCATATTCGGTCTTGTTTAAGAAGGAACCTGACTACTTTTTGCTCCAAATTTTTGGATCTTGTTGTTACTCATATCTTCGAAACTACGTGATGAACAAATTTGACAAGTTCTTCCTATCATGTGTATTTTGGGGTATAGTGAAAAACACAAGGGCTATCGCTGTCTTCATCGATCAACTAGCCATGTTTATATATCTCGACATGTTTTTGATGAGCATAATTTTCGTTTGCTTCCTCTTCTTAGGTCGCTGCTACAACTAAGGGAGAGCTATTATGCTGGGCCATAGCCCAGCCCAACCTAACCCGTGTTGTGCTCCAGTAGCTGCTTTAAGCCCGGATCACAATCCAGCATTCATGAGTAGTGGGACAAAGCCAGTCCAGCTCCACACCTAGTCCAGCAACAACTCAGCAACCCAATCTCTCATCCATTGAGTCTGATTCTATGTGAAAATGTGCACAACTGTTCATCGAAGATGCACCAGTCATGGCTGAACCACTGATTGCAACCTTTGACCAACTGACCCCACCACTGGGAGAGGGTGACACCCATGGCCATAGCCCACCACAGTCCAAGGCTATCACTTTTCATCACACATCATGGTCACTGGCTCCAAGGTTGGCATGTCTAAGCCTAATCTGAGGTACACTAATATTACATCATCATCTGTTCCTTCTGAACCTTGGACTATCCATTCAGCCTTAAAACATCCCGAATGGACAACTGCTATGCACGAGGAGTTAGATGCTCTCACAACCAATCGAACTTGAAAGCTTATCCCGCATCATCCCTCGATGAATGTAGTTGGTTGCAAATAGATGTTCAAATCAAAGTTCCATACAAATGGGATGCTTGACCGACTAAAAGCCCATCTTGTGGTAAAAGACTTGCACCAAGAAGAGGGTATCAATTTTCTAAAATTTTAGTCCGATAATTAAACTGGACAGCATTCACATTGCTCTAATGGTTGCCACTGTTCAAAATTGACTGATTCGCCAACTTGACGTCAAGAACGCTTTCTTACATGGTGATCTCGATGTCCCTATCTATATGGAGCAACCGTTGGCTTCCATGATCCGTCTTATCCTAATCATGCCTATTTATTCTGGGCTTGCTTTATATGGGCTCAAACAAGCCTCTTGGGTGTGGTTCGACAAGTTCAGTGATTTTCTTATTGAATATAGTTCTTTTGCAGCAGTGCCAACCCATCATTATTGTTTATTACCACGACGATCACAATATCATCCTATTACTCTATGTTGATAACATCATTCTTATAGGTGATTCTCTGAAACTTTTGGATCACCTTATTTATATCCTCGGTGAGGTGTTTTCCATGAAACACCTTGGCTCGTTTCATTATTCTTAGGAATCAAAGTCAGTCACTCCTCCGATGGGCTTTTCTTTCTCAGAGAAAATATACTTTAGATCTTTTAGCTCGGACTTCATGGAGCAGTGTAAACTGATCGCCACTCCCATGACTGCCAAACTGCCTCCACTTAAACATGATGATCAACCATATAATGATCCCTTGAACTATCAAAGCTTGGTTGGAGCTCTTCACTGTCTTACTCTCACACGTCCGAATATCTCACTTACCGTTAATGTCGTGTGTCAACACATTTACACCCCAATTGTAGCCCATTTTCAGATGGTTAAATGTATACTCCGATATGTTGCAGGCACTTCACATCTTGGGCTTTGTATTTTGCCCCATAGCTCATTGGACTTGTTTGCTTTGGCCAATGCGGATTGGACTGGATGTAAAGTCATATATCGCTCCATTATGGGATATTGTACCTTCTTTGGCTCTAATTATGTTTCCTGATTTATCAAGAAGCAGCCTACTATAACTTGATCCACTGTTGAAGTCGAATATCGAGCTCTTGTTTCAACTACTGTCAAACTCACTTGGATTTCATTTATACTTCATGACATTGGGATCCCACAACCTCAAGCCTTGCTACTTTTCTCTGACAACTTGTTTGCATTGCATCTCATGACCAATCTGGTCTTCCATACTCAGACCAAGCATATCAAGATCGATTATCATTTCGTTCGAAAAAAGATCACCCTTGGCTCTATTATCACTCGCTATGTTTCATCCTCTATATAACTCACTGATATATTCTTGAAGCTATTGATCCGAGACAACTTTATTGATTTACGGACCAAACTCATCACCTGATCCTTACTGTCACCTAATTTGAGGGAGAGTATTGAAGCCAAAAAATTAGATCATAGAAACAGCCCATGCTATTAGCGAGAATCATAGAGTATCTTATATATTATGCAATAATTCAAAATCTTTTCTTATTGGCAAGATCATGCAACCAAGGATCACGGAGATAAACCAACTTTCATATAGTGCAATAATTCAAAACCTTTCTTTTATTAGAGAGAATCATGGAGGATTACATTGGTTAAGAGTATCTCGCATATTGTGCAACAATTTAAAACCTTTCCTTATTGGCAAGATTATGCAAATCAAGAATTATGAAGAATCAAGCTAACTAAGAGATTCTTTCATATAGTGCAATAATTTAAAACACTTCCTTTCAATATGAATATATACCATTTTTGTAAAGCATTTCTTTCAATAATGATTGCCCTATGTACTATAAATTTACCATCAATGAATGAATTAAGTGTAGCATTTTCCTCCAAATATTTTACCTCAAATTATTCCTTAAAAATTTCTTTAAGGACCTATCGAAGTCCTATCCTAATGTCCAGCCTATGAGTATGTTTTTTGTAGGATAAAAAAGATCCAACTAAGCTTTTTTACTTCTTACAAAATACAAACCAAAGAGATGCAAGGGGTGGCATGGATCATGCTTCAATGGACTTTTCAATCCACAACTTCAAGAGTAAACTCAACCCAAATCCTATTGGATTACATAGTCTTCAAGGGCTAAAGCACTAAGTAGCTTCCAAGATGGTTGACCTACTAGTCAACTGGGCTGAGTAGTTTCTAAGGTCGTGATTAACTTCCTATAGTTTGAGCAAAAGAATAAACAAGCATCATTTTTTGTCAAAACTATTGGTGAAAAAGCTTGGAGACAAAAATGTGGCTAAAATTATGAGAAAATACTATGGTTTTGTACGTGTAGTTTAAATTTTTTTTAAACTTTATGCAGCAGAAGTAAATAAACTAAAATATTTTAATTTAAAACATACTAGATCTGATCTAAAAACCATAGCTAGGATCTTGACACAAATATGCTATCTTGATCTAAAATCTAAAAAGAAACAAACGTTAGCAAAATCAAATCGGAGATCAGATCTCCATACCTTTGGATCTGCGGATGTCTGAAATTCTGATCGTAGCCGCAGACGCATCCGGCCTCTGCTGGTATCCACACGAAGATATTTGATCGGAGCACCGAGATCATTGATATGCTAGCACCTTGTAGATCTCGCTCTTCAGCCTTGGATCTACATCTCTTCTTCTAGATTTCGAAGAAGAAGATCGCTGTGCGAACTCTTTCGTACAGATCCGATGGAATCTAAACCAGATCACCAAGAAGGGAAGAAGAACCTTTCTTCTTCTCTTTTTCTCTCTTTTTTTCTCTCTTAGATCTGGTCTATATCAGATCTGGGCATTGGGTATGAAGGGGAGAAAGAAAGGAGGCATTGCGATGGAAGTTATGCAGTAAGAAAGAAGGCCTCTTCCAAAAAATGCATGCCACCACTTTTTCTTAAATTTTGTCGCACAAAAAGAAACCCCTCATGCCCCAAAAAGATAAGATCAGATCTTATCCAAATAGGGTATGCGTGGCACATAATAATAAAAGGAAATAAATTGTGCGACAAAGGAGAACCGTATGAGATCTCTCACACTATTCTTAGCGCACGCCCCACTTTTTCCAAAATTTTTGTCGCACAAAAAAAATCCCACACCCATTTTCTTATTAGATTAGAAAGTTCTATTGATAAGGTATCTATTCAAATCATATTTGGATAGTTGTCTTAAAGAGAGAGAGTCCCAGAAGGATGGGGCACCAACTATTGGTGTCCCTTTACTCTTCACGCGCGTAAGAAGAAAAGGGGTGCATCTCAACATGCGTCCTTCCCTTTTTGGCATGAAATCTAGAGAGAGAGTCTTAAAAAACTTAGACTCTCTGAGTCATGATTTATCTAATTCAAATTGGGTCTCAATCGGATTCAAATCGAGTCTGAATCGAGTCGAATTCGAAAGGTTGTCAAGCCTGATCCAATCAAGCTTAAAATCTAAATTTTATTTGGATAATTGAATC
>KE506445.1:90188-102284 GCA_000441515.1 Elaeis oleifera
AATAATATATATTCAATTTTAATACCTTAAGAATATACAAATCATCTTTATTAATTTTTTGGATAAATCATGGACACATAAGACATAATTGGTTATCGAGACTGCCCATCAAGTACAAAATATGTCCTAGAAAAAGGTATGTGTCAGCCAAGATTGATTTCTAGAGCACACATCTAACAAAACTACCTAATGAAACTCATTAGCAGTGAATCCATATTGCACTTAGCTGGTGATCAGAGATCGCCTTCAACCTTCAGTTTTTGGTTCCTTGTTCACCTACTTCTAATAGCAGCTAGCCACGGCTGGGGTTGGAGATTGGTTAATCATGACCTCCAAATCTAGGTGGAGAGAGGCGACAGAAAGACTTTGCCTTGAAAATCCCATCTTGTTTATGTGGAAATTAGCATAGAATTAACTTTCTTGTTGGGGCATTTTACATTACTGTACTTTAATCATTCCTATTCACTATGATCTCTGTCATGATTTGGAGGAATCCATTGCTTATGTTATTTTGCATTGCAGTTTGGCTACTCATATTTGGAGCATGGCATCAATTTCTAATGCATTAACTATCTTTGCACTTTCTTTAGATGATTTTCTTCCTATAAACAAAGAAAAATCAAGTAAAGATGGCTAGCAATCAAAGGTTGTTTCATTGGATTATATAGCACATCAAATTTGGAAGGCTAAGAATGATTGTGTTTTCCAAAGATAATAATGTCTTCTTTGAGTTTCATCCATTTTATTCTTTGTGAAGGATCGAGTAACTTGGCAATCGCTGCTCCACGATCGGCTTGATCGAGGACTCTATCGCCTTTTCCCTTCTAATAATGGTGTGGCTACTCGTGCTCTGCTTGGAGAGAAGACTTTGCCCGTAGTTTGGCATGACCACCTAGGTCATCCAACCATGGAGTGGTCTTTCACATCCTATCATAGTACGGGATTCTAGTTTGTCTCGTATCGTCTTCTAGTTTGTGTAGTAGTTGCCAACAGGCAAAGAGTCATCGTCTTCCTCTACTACCTTCTCCATCCAACTCTTCTTCTCCTTCGGAGCTTGTTTTTCTAATATATAGGGCCCATATCTAATAATTTCCTCCTCTGGAGCTCATTATTATATTTGCTTTATTGATAATTTTAGCAAATATCTATGGGTGATTATCATGCAAAGAAAATCTGAAGCACTAGATATTTTCTTTGCTTCCAATGCCATGTCAAACGTTTGTTTGGTACTCCAATCAAACAATTCCATAGTTATTGGGGTGGTGAGTTTATTAAAGGAAGCAACCGTGGTGACGTGCATGAAACATGCAAGCATGCAGCGCATGGATGCAGGGCACCATCAACCTTGTGGAAGCCTACTATGGCCAGATCATCCAGATCCTATGTATAGTCCTCAACTGTACACTCATCATGACTGAGTCACCCTCTTGACCTTCGTTTGTTGAGCTAAGCTCCAGGGAGGACTCGCAATTACTTCTCTCTCTTCTTTGTGTTAACCATCCCACCATCTGTGGGTTCTGTTGTAATCTATATTGACTATCCCATCATTTGTGGGACCTGTTGTACCAATACTATCTATATAAGAGAGATTATACCCTTGACGGGGTACACAAGCTTCAACCATTCTTGAGTGTGCTTGTTCATGGTATCAGAGCCAACCAGCTCATAAGTATCTTCTTTTCTGCAATCAAAATGGCCGTTGTTCTTACCACCACCTCCACCACCAATCCTGCTATCACCTAGCCTGCCTTCAGCATACTCTCATTTCCACCACTCAAGCTCACCGACGATAATTATCTCCTCAAGAAAGCCCAATGCATGCTCCTTCTGAGGAGCTGTGATTTGATTAGGTTGGTGTATGGAAGCAACTGACATCTGTCCCTCGATGTTGCTTTCTACTCCAGTGACAGCCACGGCGACATCGGTTGCAACCGACGGCGATGCCCCTACACCCGTTCCCAACCCTGCATACCATGCATGGGTTAAGTAGGACCAACAGGTGATGGTATGGCTCATCGCCTCCCTCTTTGAGTCGCTACTACCCTTTATCGTCGGCCTCGACTCCACTCGAGCTGTATGGGAGGCTCTTGCTCGTGTTTTTGCATCGCAGTCTCAAGCACGACTCCTACAATTTCAGATCGAGCTATACTCCCTCAGGTGTGGATTGAGCTCTCTCACTGACTATATCCAGTGGGCAGAGGTCATCACCGACAATTGGGCCTCGATTGGGAATCCCATTGCCCCCAGTGATCTGGTTCTATATGTTGAGAAAAATGCATTGAAATTCGATCCACAAGTAAAACCACAGCGTGAAGAAGGCCCAGGAAGGAAGCCCATGGCCCGTAGGAATAGCAGCAGGCCATAGCTGGGCATGGCCCAGGCTAGCGCGCGGGCCAGCCCAAGCGCGCCTGGGCACACACGAGCCGGCCGCGGGTGCACGGCCCCGACCCATTGGCGTGCCCAGGCCGCAGTCTTATGCGGCTTACCATGAGTCGGCGGTCCACCAAGAGAATGGCGCAGTCCACGTGCCATTTCCCCACCATTTTGCATGATCCACGATGGACTGGCACCATTTCACCTATCATTTCTCATGGTTTATAGGTTTTCTATGGATCGACAGCATGCGATTGCATGATCGGACGGTTGGCGGCGCATGCGGGCTTGATGGAGCATGATATGGGTTTGATCAAACAGCTGGAAGGCTGGTTTGAGCTTCTGGAGTCCTGGTTGAAGGTTAACTCCGATCTAGACACAGTTTGAGGCCTTTAAAAGCCCTGTGGGCAATAGAGACAGGGTGGTAGCAGCAGTAGCTTGGCAGTAGGCAATAGATCTTGAAGACAGGCATCGACAGAGAGCAAAAATAGGGGCTTTGGGCAGACTGTCAGGTAGCGGACAGCGATCATTTTAGGAGTCGGATAGCTGGTGACGTCCTGGCCATGCAGAGAGACTTCTTGAGAGGTTTCAGAGAGCTTTTGTGAGAATTTTGGAGTTTCTTATTTAGAAACTCTGGTACAAGGGTTGAGTGATGAGTTTTTTTTATATTTTTTAATTTTATTTCTTTCATAGTAAACTTGTACGTTTCATGGAGGTAGGTTTGAGGCCGATCCATGCATTTTTATTGTGTTTGTTTGTTGTTCTTTCTTTTCTTTTTCTCATGTGGTATCAACATCCATTTTCTAGACGTTATTGTAATCTTGGCGGATGATCCGTATTCCATAATTGGGAGATCTACCCCAACACTAAAGGTGCTTGGCTCTGAGTTCGATATGTTGGGATCTGTTCTTGCTGGGACTGAGGGTCTCACTTAGCAAGACCTTTTTGCCCCACTTATGGCTCATGAATGTCTCTTTCAACATCGTGTCTAGCTTCGGCCTGATGCTCCCTTCTAGCAGTCCATCAGGCTACCAAGGGCCTAGGAAACTCACGCCAGCCACCCATGTCACAGCTACCTACTCGCGGCTACACAACTCTTACTTCTCTTTGGGGAGGCAAGGGGCATGGCCATGGCAAGGGCCAACACCAAGGGTCATGGTGCCAACTTTGCTGTTAGAAGGGCCACTATGTGGCTGACTATCCATGATGGTTTGATGTAGAATATCGTGATGAACCACGAACTCAACAGTTGCAGTAAAACTCCTAGCTAGTTGCCTATAGTGCCACCAGCAACATGAATGTTCATACTATTCCATCAGGCTCGTGGTACCCAGATAGTGGTGTGACCAATCATGTCACACATGATTATACACAGCTAGACAACCCCACTCCATACCAGGGACTGGATCTGCTCCATATCGATAATGATGCAGGTTTGTCGATTACCCATACAAGCTCAGCTACCCTCATTTTCTCTTCATCAAGACCTCTATCTCTTTCAAATATACTTCATGTACTTTAGTAACTCATAATCTCTTGTTGGTGCTTCAATTTTTCCAAGACAATAATGTCTTCTTTGGGGTTCACCCATTTTATTTCTTTGTGAAGGATCGAGTAACTCGATAATCGCTGCTTCACGATCGGCTTGATTGAGGACTCTATCATCTTTCCCTTCCATTAATGGCATGGCTGCTCATTCTCTGCTCGGAGAGAAGATTTTGCCGATAGTTTGGCATGACCGCCTTGGTTATCTAACCATGCAAGTGGTCTCCCACATCCTATCAAAGTACAGATTTCTAGTTTGCCCCGTGTTGTCTTCTAGTTTGTGTAGTGCTTGCCAATAGGCAAGAGTCATCGTCTTCCTTCTCTACTACCTTCTCCATCCATCTCTTCTTCTCCTTTAGAGCTTGTTTTTTTGATGTATGGGCCCATCTCTAATAATTTCCTCCTCTAGAGCTCATTATTACATTTGCTTTATTGATGATTTTAGCAAATATCTATGGGTCTTCATCATGCAAAGAAATCTGATGCACTAGATATTTTCTTACTTCCAATGCCATGTCGAACATTTGTTTGGTACTCCAATCAAACAATTCCATAATGATTAGGATGGTGAGTTATTAAAGAAAGCAATTGCAGCGATGTGCATGATACATGCAAGCATGTAGTGCACAACACACCGACGCAGCGCACCATCAATCCTGTCGAAGCCTACTGTGACCAAGTCATCCAGGTCCTGTATACAATCCTCAGCTATACACCCACTATGATCGAGTCACCCTCTTGACCTCCATCTGTTGAGCTAAGCTCCAGGGAGGACTCACAACTGCTTCTCTCTCTTCTCTATGTTAAGCATCCAACCATCTGTGGGTTTTGTTATAACCTATGTTGACTATCCCATCATTTGTGGCAATTATTGTACCAACACTATCTATATAAGAGAGATTATACCCTCGATGGGGTACACAAGCTTCAAACCATTCTTGAGTGTGCTTGTTCACCGTATCAAAGCCAATCAGCTCACAAGCATCTTCTTTTCTGTGACCAAAATGGCCCTTGTTCCCATCACCACCTCCATCACCAATCCTGCTACCACCCAGCCTGCCTTCAACATACTCTCATTTCCACCACTCAAGCTCATCGGCAATAATTATCTCCTCTAGAAAGCCCAATGCATGCCCCTTTTGAGGAGCTATGATCTGATTGGGTTGGTGGAAGCGACTGACATTTGTCCCCGACGTTCGTTCTTCTCCGATGACAGCCACAGTGACATCAGCTGCAACTAGCAGTGATGCTCCTGCACCTGTTCCCAACCTTGCATATCATGCATTGGTTTAGCAGGACCAGTGGGTGATGTCATGGCTCATTGCCTCCCTCTCCGAGTCGCTACTGCCCTTCATCATCGGTCTCGACTCTTCTTGAGCCGTATGAGAGGCTCTCACTTGTGTCTTTGCATCGCAATCTCGAGTACGGCTCCTACAACTTCAGATCGAGCTGTACTCCCTCAGACATGGATCGAGCTCTCTCATCGACTATGTCCAGTGAGAAAAGGTCATCACCGATAACCTGGCCTCGTTGGGCATCCCATTGCCCTAGTGACCTGGTCCTACGATGTTTCAAGGTTTGGCTCTGAGTTTGACACATTGGTACCTATTCTTGCTGGCACTAAGGATCTCACTCTGTAAGACCTTCTTGCCCAGCTTATGGCTCACGAATGTCTCCTTTAGCATCGTGCCTAGCTTCAATCTGATGCTCCCTTTCTAGTTGTCCATCAGGCTACCAAGGGCCCAGAAACTCACGCCAGCCATCCATGTCATAGTTACCTACTCACGGCTACACAACTCCTACTTCTCCTCAGGGAGGCAAGGGGTGTGGCCATGGCAAGGGCTAATGCCAAAGGTCATGGTGCCAACTTTGCCATCAGAAAGGCCACTATGTGGCAAATTATCCACAGTGGTTTGATGTGAATATCATGGTGAATCATGATCCCAACAGCAGTAGGAAAACTCCCAGCCAGTTGCCTACAATGCCACCAGCAACATGAATGTTCATATTACTGCATCAAGCTTGTGGTACCTGAATAGTGGTGCGACCAACCATGTCACACGTGATTATATACAGCTGGACAATCCCACTCCGTATCAGAGACTAGATCTGCTCCACATCGATAATGGTGCAGCTTTGTCAATCACCCATATAGGCTTAGCTACCCTCATTTTCTCTTCATTAAGACCTCTCTCTCTTTCAAATATACTTCATGTACCCTCAGTAACTTATAATCTCGTCGGTGCTTCAGTTTTTCAAAGACAATAATGTCTTCTTTGAGTTTCATCTATTTTATTCTTTATAAAGGATCGAGTAACTCGATAATCGTTGCTCCACAGTCAGCTTGATCGAGGACTATATCGCCTTTTCCTTTCAATAATGGCATAGCTGCTTGTGCTATGCTTGGAGAGAAGACTTCACCCGTAGTTTGGCATGACCACCTTGGTCATCCAACCATGCGAGTGGTCTCCCACATCCTATCAAAGTATGGGCTTTCAGTTCATCTTGTGTCATCTTCTAGTTTGTGTAGTGCTTGCCAACAGGCAAAGAGTCATCGTCTTCCTCTACTGCCTTCCCCATCCATCTCTTCTTCTCCTTTAGAGGTTGTTTTTCGATGTATGGGCCCATCTCCAATAATTTCCTCCTCTGGGGCTTGTAATTACATTTGCTTTATTGATGATTTTAGCAAATATCTATGGGTGTTCACCACACAAAGAACTCTGATGCACTAGACATTTTTCTTCGCTTACAATGCCATGTCGAATGCTTATTTGGTACTTTGATAAACAATTCCATAATGATTGGGGTGGCGAGTTTCGTTCCTTATCACAACATCTTGATTCTTGTGGAATCTCTCACCGCTTATCCTGCCCACATACGCCCCAACAAATGGCATCATGGAAAGGAAGCATCGCCATATCAATGAGACCGCTCTTATATTGATGGCCACTACCTCCATTCCTCATCGCTTTTGGGACAATGCTGTTAAAATAATAGCTTACCTAATAAACAGGATGCCAACTTCATTGTTATCTAATATTAGTCCCTACAAAAGGACACTACCCTGAACTATACTTTCCTCCGTGTATTTAGGTCTGTGTGCTACCCGTATTACATTCGTATGCTAAGCATAAGTTAGAATTTCGTTCAAATCTCTATATTTTTCTTGGGTACAATGAGTCACACTATGGGTATCGATGTCTGCATTTACCTTTTGGTCAGATTTATATTATTCGACATGCTGTATTTGATGAAGGGAGATTTTTTTTTGTCGAGACTAGCTCTCCTGGTACCACTGATTCTCCTTGTCAGATGTCTCTCCCTGTGCAGGATTGGTCACAAAGAGTTCTACCATGTGTTGGATCCTTAGGTCAAACGACTAATGTTGGACCTTTAGGTGGCCCTTTATTTAGTCCTTAGGTGTACCTATCTAGTACTACTTAGCATGTGAACATCTTGATTAGTCCACCTACCTATGCACCACCAGTCCATATTGATGCATTGCAGACTCCATCCGGCTCAGTGCGTGTGGCTGCTACACCAAGTGCCTAGGTCGACACCAATGCTTTTGATCCAAGTTCCCATGCCGAAGATGCGTCGGCCTACTCTTCTGACATGTCATTACTTGCATCTAATGGGGCCAACGCTACACCATCTGATGATGCCATTGACCAGTGCGAGCTGCATGCCTCTTCATCGATTCGAGCTTCTCGGCCCTCGATTGCATCTCACAAAGAAGCATCGTCAGATCAGGTTTTGCACATCCATCCCATAATCGCACGATCACAAGATGGGACATGCAAGCCCAAAGCTTAAGCAGCTCATCGATCTGGTATGGATTCCTCTTCACAATTGCTTACAGTAGCCATGCATCCTTCAATGACGACATATTTTTCTTAGGCCTCTCATGATCTCTCTTAGCGTGTTGCAATGTCCACAAAATTTGATGCTCTTATGTGACATAAAACTTGGACATTAGTCCCACGTACTCCCCACATGAATGTGGTCGGGTGCAAATGGGTCTACAAACTTAAATAGTGACCCGATGGTTCCATCGAATGGCACAGGGCACGTCTTGTTGCCAAAGCATATAGACAGCAATCTGGTATAGATTTCATAAAGACTTTCAGCCCTATTGTTAAGATTAATACAGTATGCTTGTTGTTGGCACTTGCTATCTCCTTTAGATGGGTTACTCGACAACTAGATGTGTCGAATGCTTTTTTGCATGATCACTTGGATGAGATTGTTTTCATAGAACAACCTTCAGGTTTCACACACCCACAATTTTCAGATTACATATTTTAACTCAAATGGTCTCTATATGGGCTGTGTCAAGTACCAAGAGCATGGGTTCAATGCCTCAGCTCTCGTCTTGTTTAGGTGGGCTTTGTCAGATCCAAAACATATTAGGATTTGGTGCCTCAAATTCGATCCACAGTAACAAAACCCATAACAGCGGAGCCCAGACGGAGGAGCCCATAAAGGCTAGGCAGGTGTGCAGGTGCAGGACATGGCCTATAAGCATGTAAAGCCCGCAGGCATGGACCACGGATGCGCAAGGCCCACAGTGCATAGCTCGGGGGGCCTACAACATGCGGGCCCAGGCCGCTGCAGCGTGCTGGGCCAGCGCGTGGGCACACGGATGTGCAGGCCCAGTTGGGCATGTGGCCCAGAACGTGCAGGTGTGTGCGTGCGGCTTGCGTGAGGGAGTTTTGTCATGGTCCACCATGGATCGCACGGGAAGTCGTGGTCCATGCAACCTCTATGGACCACCATGGTCCAAACCTCAAAAATCATGATGCACAGCTTTTCTTTGCACGATCCAATGGCGGGCAAGCATGGCAGGCGTGATCCGATGGTTCTGGTTGGTGCGCGGCATGATCGGATGATTGATATGTGCGATCGGATGGCTCAGATGGCTCTGCGAGCGTGATCGGACGGTCAGGGACGTGGTTAAGTCCTGATGAAAGCCTGATTTCCATCTGGAGTGGGTTTTTGGATTTATAAAAGATGTCTGAGAGGCTGTGGAGCTAGTAGGTATCAGTGAAGTAGCTTGGCATGAGTAGCTACAGCAGAGGCATCAATAGCAGTCGAGAGTGTCCTGGAACGACTGTGGAAGTGATCGTAAGTGTAGGGGCAGAGGTTGAGACATGATGTAGTGATTGAGAGCATCATAGGTGTTGAAAAATATGTCCTAAAGTCAATCATTCGATGATTGTACCAATTATAAATGTATATGAATTGATCAATAATAAAAGTTATTTGACCTTTTTCATCACAAAGTTACATCTTCTAACGAACTCTTATATTGTGATGAAGTCCTTAGGATTACTTTAATTGATAAAAAGAATTTATCGCGTAGTCCTTAAACTGGTTCATGATCAAATGATACGCTATTACTAGAACAATAGCGATATCAAGTGTAGATTGTTGTGTGTCATATACGTTGGTTGTTCTCGTAACAAATAGTATGGAGATACTAGTATGGCATGCAGATGAGATGCAGGAGTACATCATCATAGAACGTGACTAACTGCGGAGCACTCTGCGGTCAAAAGTAGCTCACGAAGGGTATGGGTATAAGTGTCCCTCCGATATGAGATCACCATGGTGACTTACAAGCAACTCACTATACTTTGGCGTCGGACTATTTAAATTTATAATTCAATAATGGAAGGTTTCTAGATGTAGTCAAGTACTTGTCAAGTCGGTGCATGAGTCAATATTGGATTGACCCCTCCAAATATGTAGGAGTTATGCATCAACGTATTTCAATTTTGTATAATCTGGATCCAGATAATCCATGTGATAGATTTGAAAGATTGAAATACAATGTGGATGATTTATCTAAGATTGATAGTTAAATCCTAGGTCATCCTTGAGTATTAAGATCAAAGAGATAAATTATATGGTAACCATACGCCAGTAGATTCTTGAATATTGCTTCATCATCATTCGACCTATCCGGACATCGGATCCTATTGCTAGATGGTTACATCGATTGGTTCAAAAATTTATTTTATACTATCGACTTAGGTTCGAACCTATGAGATCACACTTAAAAGAAGTTTCTGACTGATCATGTGGCTGATCAATGATTGAGAATCATTCAAGAGCTTAATCATCAATTCGATTGATGGTAAATCTTATGTAAAAGTTGTAATAAATTTATTCACCAAGTATTAGTGAATTAATGAAGAATTATTTAGCAATTAGATTACTGAATAGCTCAATTTGATTGAGTAAAGAAGATTTGATAAAATCTAATAAAATTAGATTCAATTAGATTTGATCTGATTAGGTTATGAGATGATCTAATCGCTAAGGGAGAATTATCCCTGATTTGATTAGGACTTTAATTCAATCAATTTTTAATTTGATTAGAATTTGATTAAAGATTTATGAATCTAATTAGATTAGATTTTATCTTTTTATTTGGGCTTAACCAGATGAGATTTGGTTTGAGGTCAAATGAGGAAACCAAGAGTCTATGAAAGAATGGACTCTTCTCCCATGCGCCACTTAACTTTGATGCCATATTTCCTCACACCACAAAGTTTTTCCATGAGATTTTTTCACGCCAAAAGAGTCTTATGCCCTCCTTTCTTCATGCCAAATCTGGTTGGTTTGATAAAGTAAGGTTTAAATTTGATTTCAAAACATTCCTTATCAAGTGGTGTTTGTTCTTATCCAAATCACTCCACACGCCATCCCTTTTATTCTCTTTCTTTTGTGCAACAATATGGGGGTTTCTCATTATGGGAAATTAATTGGGGAACTAAATTACTATGAAAAAATAAAGAAGGGGCATCCCATATTATTTTGGCATTAGAATTGTACGAGAGAGGCGATATCTCATGGAAGAGTCCAAATGTTGTTGGACTCTTCACCCCACCTCCTTACACATTAAAATAAAGGGTTTTATTTTCATTTTTATGTGTGTAAGAGAGAAGAGAGATAGCTCTTCATGTTGGGAGGCTTTGGGTGTGCGTTCTTGGCGTGAAAAAGAAGAGAAGAGTCCTTCTTCTTTTGGTTAGCGCAAAAACCTAGTTTCTAGGGTTTGGTCCTATGGGTTTGGGAAGAGAGAAAAATAAGAGAAAAAATTATTTCTTCTTCATTCTTCTTCTACATCCTCATCTCCTCTAGAAGCCCATCTTTAACTTCTGAAAAGATTCTAGAGATTTGAAGCAAGGATCCAGATCTATCAAGAAGAAGGTCTTCGCGTGAACTAGCATTCCCGAGGAGATCGATCAGATTGGGGCTTTGAGTGGACCTTCGTAGAGGTCGGATATGTGTGCGGCTGTAAGTGACCAGCAAGGATCATCTTTATCATGTCTCTCAGTAGCGGTGATCATCGATCCGCACTCAGATATCAAGTTCTGAATTGAGATTGATATAGATTTAATCTACTACTTACATCCATGCATGCAGATTTTATCTTCTGTATTTTTTAGATTTTATTTACAACATATCATATCATAGATCCTATTATAGATTAATTTATTGATTTGATCACATGTATATTAGATTAATTTGATTAATCTAGTTATCTTTCGCTGTATTTATTTAAAATTTTTGAATACATGCATAAAATCATCTACATTTTTCAACAGTGGTATCAGAGTCTAGATTCATTATGATATGTTATATGTACTTATTAAATCTAAAATTTAATTTGTTTAGATCTGCTATATGATATCTTAGATCTGAATTTAATTAATGATTGATCGCACAAACTGATATAAGGTTGTCATGCTGTAGGATTTATCCCTTACGGTGAATAGGTTGTCTTAGTTTGTGCCGATCTTTGATAAAATTTGATTTTACATGTTGCATGTGATGTTTATGATCTAATTTAGATGTGATTTAAGATTATGATCAGATCTGATGTAATTTAGATTAGATCTAAATTCATGTATATATGATATGTGATGAGACTAGATGATCCGATTTGTAAGTACTTGGATTGTGTTGGTCACCAGGCCGTTTGGTCATATGAGCAAGAAGGATTTAAAGGTCCTCTCTTCCTATTCGATGGGATGTGCTTATGGCATGTAGGGGTGCCATATGATTAAATTTATGAAGAAAATATGAAAAGAAGAGCTTATTTTCTACAAAATCCTAGATCTTGAAACTCTAGGTTTGTTGTATGTGATACAAAGTTGTATGAAATAT
>KE506445.1:102517-117589 GCA_000441515.1 Elaeis oleifera
ATGTATGGACAATTAAAGAAATGGCATTTACGAATAGTCACAGCCTGTTACTATACTGTACACCACAAACAAACTCCCTAGAGTAGATATTGTCACAAATGCCTTTTCGGTGAGTTTTTTGACATATCTAGTAGAGAATAGGATTCTCTCTTATTGAAATCGATTTTGTTAGACATAGCTCGATCCATGATAGGGTTTACATATTTGTCAGTCTCCTTTTAGGGTTATGCTTTTGAGGCTACTTGTCATGTTCTCAACTGAATTCTGAATTAATCAGTCGCAAAGACTCCATATAAGATATCGACTAGGCATAAGTCGATACTTTCTTACTTTAGGATTTCAGAGTGTTTGTTTTATGTCAAGCGTTTGCAGACCAATTAGTTTGGATCCCGATCCTATATATATTATTTTGTAGGATAATCCTAAAGAATCTAGGGGATATAACTTCTATCTTGCTAAAGAACAAGAGTTGTTCGGTATTTCTTTTAGAAAGAAGTACCTTGGTGAAGGAACTGATACCTCTAATGTGGAACTTATGAAGTTCGACAAGTAGAAGAACCGACACAATCTAGTCAACCAATAGAACTGAATTTAATTAGATCAAACCCTGAATCCATTGTGGAGGCACCGTTAAGAAGATCTGGTAGAGTGCTGCGTCCGTCGGATAGATACTTCGATTTCTAATTCTGGGACGTGATCTTATTGAACTCGTTGAGAACAATAAGGATTTGATCGCCTACATGGATGCCATATAGAGGTCCGACTCTGATTAATAGCTAGGAGCCATAAAATTCGAAATGGAGTCTATGAAGGTCAATGGTGTATAGACACTCATTGATCCACTCGAAAGAGTAAAGTCCATACGGTGTAAGTGGTTCTTCAATAGGATCAGAAGGTGCAGACGAAAGATGGAGACCTACAATATCCGTCTGGTTGCCCAAAGATATTGTCAACATTATGGTATTGACCATAATGAGACATTTTCTCCTGTAGTAATGTTAAAATATTTCAGAGTTAGAATATGTATTTGATAAGTGATCAAAATGTATGACTTCGTTGAGAACGAAGATGAACCCTATAAATACAAATGAGTTAATAGTTCTGTGAGTGTATTCTTTATTTTATATATGAATAAATTTTTTTAATCAAGAATGACGTTCATTACATTATAGAGAATAAAGATTTCGTTGTTATCATTGTTTTTATAAAAGACTTGAGAAAAGCATCCATCATCCTAGAGATGAAGATCTATAGAGATAGATCTAAGAGCCTGCTTAGGTTATCCCAGTCTATGTACATAGAGTATTTATGAGTAGAATTTATTCTATCATGTACACCATGTATGAGATCGGATATGGTATACTCACTAGTAGTAAGTGGATACCTGTAAAATCTGAATGAGAATCACTGAAAGGTCATCCTTAAGTATTTGAGAAATATTAAGGACCAGTGACTCGGTTATGGAAGATTTGATTTAAAACTTATGAAATTTGACTCCAATTTTTAGTTGAATATAATAATAGCAAGAACGTGTCGGAATACATCTTTATCTTAAATAATGGAGCAATCTGTTGAAAAAGTTTCAAGCAGAACAATATAGCCAATTCAATTTGTGGGACAGAATGCATTATAGCATCCGATGCTTGCAAGGAAGCCATGTGATTATATAGATTCACGGGCAAGCTAGGAGTGGCATCCTCCAATGATGGTTCTGCTGTATTGTACAGCACCAGAGCCATAGCTCATGCCAAGGAGTCGAAGTTCTATTAGCTTATTAAGTATTTGCATAGCTACCATCTTATTTGAAAATCTGTTAAGGTGACGTCGAACTTTGAAAGATCGACAGAAAGGAGAACATGACCAACCCGTTTACTAAAGCCTCGATATCTAAAAATTCTGAGATGATAAATCGAAGATGGGTATATGATACTATACTGATTGACTTTAGTCCAAGTGGGAGTTGTTGGGAAATGTGTCCTAAAGTCAATCGTTTGACGATTGTGCTAATTATAAATATATATGAATTGATTAATAATAAAATTATTTAATCTTTTCATCACAAAATTACATCTTCTAACGAACTTCTATGTTGTGATGAAGTTCTTAGGATTACTTTAATCGATAAAGGAGGATTTATTGCGTAGTTCTTAAACTGGTTCGTGATCAAACGATACACTATTACTAGAACAATAGCGATATCAACTGCAGATCGTTGTGTGCCATATACGTTGGTTGTCCTTGTAACCAAATGGTATGGAGATACTGCTATGGCATGCAGGTGAGATGTAGGAGTACATCATCACTGAATGTGACCAACTATGGAGCACTCTGCTATCAAGAGTAGCTTGCGAAGGGTATGGGTATAAGTGTCCCTCCGACCTGAGATCACCACGGTGACTTGCAAGCAACTCATTATACCTTGATGTCGGACTATCCGAATTTATAATTCAGTGATGGAAGATTTTTGGGTGCAGTCAAGTACTTATCAAGTCGGTGCATGAGTCAAGATGGGATTGACCTCTCTAAATAAGTAGGAGTTATGCATCAATGTATTTCAATTTAGTAAAACCTGAGTTCGGATAATCCATGTGATGAATTTGAAAGATTGAAATACAATATGGATAATTTATCTAGGATTGACCATTAAATCTTAGGTCGTTCTTGAGTATTAGGGTTAAAAGAATGAATTATACGATAACCATACACCAGTAGTTATTGAATGTTGCTTCGCTATCATTCAACCTATCCGGACGTTGGCTCTCATTGCTAGATGGTTACATCGATTGATTCAAAATTATTTTATGCTACCAGCTTAGGTTCGAATCTATGGGGTCACACTCAAAAGAAGTTTCTGACTGATTATGTTGCTGATCAACTATTGAGAATCGTTCAAGGGCTTAATCATCAATTCGATTGATGGTTAACCTTATGCAAAAGTTGTAATGAATTTATTCATCAAGTGTTAGTGAATTAATAAAAATTAATTAGTAATTAAATTGCTGATTAGATTAATTTGATTGAGCAAAGAGGATTTAATAAAATCTAATTGAATTAGATTTAATTAGGTTTGACCCGATTAGGTTATGAGATGATCTAATCGCTAAAGGAGAATTGACTCTGATTTGATTAGAACTTTGGTTCAATCAATTTTTAATTGATTAAGATTTGATTAAAAATTATGAACCTGATTAGATTAGATTTCATCTTTTATTGGGTTTAACCAGATGAGATTTGGTTTGAAGTCAAATGAGGAAACCAAGAGTCCATGAAAGAATGGACTCTTCTCCCATGCGCCACTCAACTTTGACGCCATATTCCTCATGCCACAAAGTTTTTTCCATGAGATTTTTTTAGGCCTAAAGAGTCTTATGCCCTCCCTTTCTCCATGCCAAATCTGATTTTGGTTTGATAAAGGAAGGTTTTGAAATTTGATTTCAAACATTCCTTATCAAGTGGTGTTTGTTCTTATCCAAATCACTCCACACACCATCCCTTTTATTCTTTTTCTTTTGTGCAACAATATGGAGGTTTCTCATCGTGGAAAATCAGTTGGGGAACTGAATTACTATAGAAAATAAAAGAAGGGGCATCCCATATTATTTTGGCATTGGAATTGTGAGAGGGAGGCGATGTCTCATGGAAGAGTCCAAATGTTGTTGGACTCTTCACCCCACCTCCTTACACATTGAAATAAAAGGGTTTTATTTTACTTTTTTATGTGTAAGAGAGAAGAGAGATAGCTCTTCACATTGGGAGGCTTTGGGCATGGGTTCTTAGCATGAAAAAGAAAGGAGAGTCTTTCTTCTTTGGGTTAGCGCAAAAACCTAGTTTCTAGGGTTTGGGAAGAGAGAAAGCAAGAGGAAATTTGTTCTTCTTCATTCTTCTTCCGCATCCTTATCTCCTCCAGAAGTCCATCTTCAACCTCTGAAAAAATTTCAGAGATTTGAAGAAAGGATCTAGATTAGTCAAAAAAAAATCTTCACGCGAACTAGTATTCCAAGAAGATCGATTAGATCAGGGCTTCGAGTGGACCTTCTGTAGAGGTCGGACACGTGTGTGGCTGTGAGCGACCAGCAAGGATCATCTTCACCACATCTCTCAGTAGCGACGATCATCGATCCGTACTCAGGTATCAAGTTCTAAACTCAGATTGATGTAGATTTGATCTACTGCTTACATCCATGCATACAGATTTTATCTTCTGTATTTTTTAGATTTTATTTACGATATATCATGTCATAGATCCTAGAGTAGGTTGATTTATTGATCTAATCATATATATGTTAGATTAATATGATTAATCTAGTTGTCTTTCACTGTATTTTATTAAAAATTTTGAAATACATGCATGAAATCACCTATATTTTCCAACATAGGAAGCGTCCAGAGATATCGAGGATCCTAGCATGGCAAGCCTGTGAGATGGTCTCCTTGAGAGATTTGTGAGACCTTTCATGAGGGTTGTGCTTTTGTTGAGAGAGAGGTTGGTGTATGAGAGTTGAGTGTGTGTTCTTCTCTTATACTTATTATTTTTCTCATAATGAAGCTTGCGTGCTCCATGGAGGTAAATCTTGAGCTGATCCACATATTTGATTGTCTTTTATTTTATCTCTTCTTTCTTTCTGTTGCAGTGTCAACATCGTCACAGACATTGAAATCTTGGGTGGGAGATCCATACTTCGCTCTCGAGAGGAATCTTTTCCAGCAAGTGGTATCAGAGCTTTAATAATTAGTATTAAAACCAGGTAGTACCAGAGTGCACGATTATCTGGATTGCAGTGGTGTTGATCGAGATTGAAGAAGATGGAGAAGTTAAGTGCAATCAAGATGGAGATCAACTACAAAAGGTTGTTTGATGCTCTCTTATGCAAGGAGAAGCCGTCTACCATGAAAGATGCTAGTGGGAGCTCAGTGCGAGATGGAGCTCCAGGTGGAGGTAGATCAGGCACAAGATGGAAGATTTAGGAGGATGATATACGATATCGTCGGGAGGCTCTCCTGAGCAGATCTCAGATCATGCAGGACAGAGATAGGATCGAGTGGCTCAGCTCAACTCCTCTGTTTGCCTATTCATGAGCAGATAGGCGTATACCCCAGGATATGAGAGTGAGAAGATCCAGAAGCTTTCAAAGTTAGGTGGAGGCTGAATATCGAGTCAAGATAAAGATTATTGAGATTTGATGCCTCGAATTCAACCTACAGTAGTGAAACTCACAGCAGCAGAGTCCAGATGGAGGAGCTCATGTAGGCCAGGCAAGCGTGCAAGCACAGAGACGCGGCCCATAGGCACGCAAGGCCTATAGGCATGGCCCATGGGCATGCAAGGCCCATAGTGCATGGCTCGGGGGGCTTACAGCATGTGGCCCAAGCTGCTATAGTGTGCTGGGCCAACTGGGCATGCAGCCCAAAATAGGCGGGTGCGCACGCATGGCCTGCGAGTGGGAGTTTTGGCACAGTCCACCATGGACCACACTGGAAGTCACGGCCCACATGACCTCTATGGACCGTCGTGGTCCAAACCTCTAAAATTATGGTGCACGGCTCTTCTTTGTGTGATCCAATAGCGGGCAAGCATGGCAGGCATGATCTGACAGTTTTGATTGGTGTGCAGTGTGATCGGACGACTGATGTCCGTGATCGGATGGCTCCAGTGGCTCTGTAGGTGTGATCAGACAGTCAGCGACATTGTTGAGTGCTGATGAAAGCCTGATTTTGATATGGAGTGGATTTTTGGACCTATAAAAGAGGTTTGAGAGGCTGTAGAGCCAGTAGGCATCAATGAAGAAGCTTGGCATGAGTAGCTATCACAGAGACATCAACAGCAGTCGAGAGTATCCTGGAACGGCCAGGAGAGTGGTCGTGAGTGTAGGGACAGAGACTGAGGCATGATGTAGCAGCTGAGAGTATGACATGAAGCATCCAGAGATATCGAGGATCTCGACATGGTAGGCTTGTGAGAGGGTCTCTTTGAAGGATTTTGTGAAAGCTTTTGTGAGCATTGTGCTTCTTGTTAAGAGAGAGGTTAGTGTATGAGAGTTAAAAGTATGTGATCTCCTCTTGTACTTGTTATTTTCTCTTATAGTAAAGCTTGCATGCCCTATGAAAGTAAGTTTTAGGCCGATCCACATAGTTGATTGTGTTCTTTATTTTATCTCTTCTTTCTTTCTGTTGTGACATCGACATCATCATCGGCATTTAGATCTTAGGCGGGGAATTCATATTTCGCACTCGTGAGGGATCCTTCTCAGCAAGTGGTAACAGAGCTGCAACAAGACAGACACGTTCTTATTTTTTGAAGTATATGGTTCACTTGCTATCTACTTTTAATTTATGTAGATGATATAATAATCACTGGCAGTGATATATTTGATATAGCCTCCCTTGTCCAAGCCTTAAAAAATGAGTTTGCTGTTAGAGATCTCGACCAGACCAATTTCTTCTTGGGTATCGAGATATCTTCTCACCAGGATGGCTATGTTCTCACACAGCAAAAATGTATTTTGGATGTGTTATAGAAGGCTTGCATGCATGATTTGCGCCCCATCTTGATGCCACTGGCCGTTGATGTTGATTTTGGAAGCTCCTCTCCTCCCTTCAAGGATCCTACTTTATACAGGACTATTGTTGGTGCCCTCCAATATGTTACAATAATCAGGCCGAATCTTGCATTTGCTATAAATCACCTTTGTCAACATATGCATGCTCCCATTGAGCTACATTGGACGGCATCAAAATGTACTCTTGTTACTTGAAGGGTACCATAACACATAGCTTACTCTACCATCGACAATCAGCTCTTGAGTTGCATGCATTTATTGATGTCGATTGGGTGGGTTGCAGCTTAGATCGGCAATCTACTAGTAGATATGCGATATTTTTTGGTAGGAATCTGATCTCCTAGTGCACCAAGAACAACCCACTGTCACCCGGTTTAGCATGGAGGCAAAATATAAAGCTGTAGCCAATGCCATTTTGAGCTTATATGGTCGCAATCTCTTCTTGATGAACTTAGAATTTCACTTCGGGCACCTCCAACTATTTGGTACAGTAATATAGGAGCCACTTACTTAGCTGCTAATCCTGTGTTTCATGCTCGCACTAAGTACATTGAGATACAATATCACTTTATGCGGGAACAAGTTGCTACCAAGCATCTTTAGGTGTCCTTCATCTCCACTAAGGACCAGCTCGCTGACATCTTCACCAAGCCACTGAGCCGGTAGTGGTTTACTCTCATCCAAGACAAGCTACAAGTGATCGAACCTCCCTTGTGCTTGAGGAAGAATATTAAAGGAAGCAACCATGGTGACGTGCATGAAACATGCAAGCATACAGTGCATAGACGCAGTGCACCATCAACCCTATTGAAGCTTACTGTGACCAGGTCATTTCGGTCCTACAGACAGTCCTCAACCGTTCATCCGCCATGACCGAGTCACCCTCTTGACCTCCGTTTGTTGAGCTAAGCTCCAAGGAGGACTCGCAATGCTTCTCTCTCTTCTCTGTGTTAACCATCCCACCATTCGTGGGTAATGTTGTAACCTATGTTGATTATCTCATCATTTATGGGAACTGTTGTACCAATACTATTTATATAAGAGAGATCATACCCTTGACGGGATACACAAGCTTCAAATAATTCTTGAGTGTGTTTGTTCAGTTTATGTGGAAATTAGTATAGAATTAACTTCCTTGTTGGGGCATTTTATATTAGTGTAGTTTAATCATTCCTACTCACTATGATCTCTGTCATGATTTGGAGGAATCCATTGCTTATGTTATTTGTATTGTAGTTTGGCTACTCATATTTGGAGCATGGCCTCAATTTCTAATGCATTAACTATCTTTGCACTTTCTTTGGACAATTTTCTTCCTATAAACAAAGAAAAATCAAGTAAAGATGGCCAGCAATCAGAGGTTGTTTCATTGGATTATGTAGCATATCAAATTTGGGAGGCTAGGAATGATTGTGCTTTCCAAAATTTTGTTCAGCATCCAAGAATAATTTTAATCAAAGCCTCAACCCAGGCGCATGAATATATTAATGTTGCTGGCTCAAAGGATATTTGGATAGCCAGAAAAATTGTGGTTTTCTTTTTTTTTTGTTCAGGTTCTGCATTCTCTTAGAAATTTATTTATTTAGAAGCTACCGTTCAAGATTTTCTCAAGGTTAACTTTGATGATAGTATGCTGAATGGATGTGAATAGGATGGAGCTAGTTTTATCATGAGAGGTACTAATAAAGCTTTAGCTGTGGCGGATGGAGTTAGATTATTTGATATTTCAGTCTCTACAGCAATCACATAAGAAGGTTTGTCCCATTCCACTAGAATTTTGAAGACAACTCAATTTATTTTGAAGGTGATTCATCTACTTCGATGGGATATTTGGATAATGAAGGTGGCCCTATAAACTTATAAAGTAAACAGTAGATTGGAGAGTAATATATGTAGCTAAATACACTAAGCTCTAGAAGATATTGTGGGATGTTTATACCGAATTTTTCAATATTTTACTTGCCATTTTCTATGTATGTTTTTATTCTATATCGGTTTAATTAATTTGATTTTTTTTAAAAAAATTCTCACAAGGAGGAGGGGACTCAAATCGGGCTATTCTTTCAAATTGAAACAGTTTTGTTTGGAAATCAGCCGGTTTTCCAGCGGTGATAGGGGTGTTTCAGAAATGGGGAATTAGGGCTCAAATCGAACGAGCAACCGGCCTCTTCTCTTCCTCCAATCCATGCTGCCAGCGGATGCCGGCCCTCCTTTTCTCATATATTCAATGTTAACTGGCTACTTGATCAACCATATGCAGTAATATAGCGCTATATTTTTATCTGAAAAATACGTTAGTTGTATAAAATATGTAGTCGTTTTTCAGTTTTTAAAAAGTACTGTAATAACAAACAGGAGTCTTTTTGGAGATCCTGACTCATCAAGAGTTGTGTTTATTGTCTATCCCTCTTTTCAATTCAAGAAAAGAAAAAATTATTGAACTTTGATAAGTAATAATCTATGTCCTTAAACAAGTGGAAACATCAAAAGAGAATAAAAGAAACTCAGCCATGGCTGGCTTCAGATAAAAAACTCAGCTATAGCTTTTGGCCAAAAAATGTTGAGACCACAGACAGCAGAGTGAAACTAGTGAGTTTGAGCCAAACCTGACAAATGCCTTAAATTATTGGGTTAGTTTCGATTCAATATCATTTGGAACTGATTAGTTTTGGCCTCTAGAATTTGCAGGTCTAGATTTGACTCGTGACGTGCAGGGTTTAGTCACTGGTTAGGTAGGTCGACTACTTTATCTTGCTTCTAGACAGGTCCCAATTAGAGACCAAGGCAGCCTGACTATTCTAAAATTAAGAATAATTAATTAATATAAAAAATCCAACAAATGGAACATTTCATACTGAATGAAATGTTGTGAATCAATGTGAAGTATGAACTTGGTGACATTTAATGCTAATTCATAAATCAGTCTCATTATCCATACCAAAATTATACAAAATATTAAGCTGGGCACCAAGGTGGACATGCAAAGACACATTGTTTTGGAGGACAAGGCGGCCATCCTTTAAACTTTGATTAGAGTGGCTTTATCATTATCTCATCTAGAATTGCATTTTGGCAAGTTCTCAAGGTCTTTATAGACTCATGTAATGTTAATGTGATCAATTTTAGGCACAGTTAGGGGAAATCTTGTTTGGCATTTTAATGCATGATTCGATGGTTGAGGCCTATGGCTACTGAATTTTGTATCCCTCATTTTTAGATATGCTAGGATAATCTCAGCTCTAGTCTTTGTTGGACATAGCTAAATATTTATAGTTTTCATCATCCATCTTCCTAGCTCAATTCCTTCAACCTCTTAATTGCTCTTAGAGTAGGATTCATATTCCCATAATTTGTCGACCCATAGATGACTCCTTGCTGCGTTTACCAGTTAGTACAAGAAGCTTAGACTACCTTGTTTCCATCAGTCTTTAACCCTTAACCACTGTTCATAGCCCACAAAATACGCCTGAATTGGAAGCTTACTTCTAATTAATTTAAGCCAAATAATGACATATGAAGCCTATTAAAACTACTTAATTTAAGCTGAAGATTTTTCACTAGATGGAACTTTGGGGAAATGCATGCTTGCTAGAAATGCTTGCTTATATGAATAATTTAGTAACCTGCACTTTTCTAAGTGAAGGCGGGATTGCTCTTTGTTGATGTCTCAATATATCTTTTTTTGCTAATGCAAGCATTTTTTCACTCCCCTCCCATTAGTTTGGATTATTTAAGTTTTCCCCAGGTACAAAGTCAGATTAACCAATCCTGCAGATATAGTTGTTGCAACACCAAAAACATCCGCCTTCGCTTGCAAACTAGTTGAAATTATTCTTTTACAATGCCCTTGTGTTTTTTATTATGTATACATGCACTTCCTGTAAACAATCATATTCATTTAAGGGTGGTGATGTGTTGCTATAGTTGATTTTGTTGTTTCCAGAGCAGTAAATTAGAAATTGAATTTTTGGACCTTCACTACATTTTTGATTTTGTATTGCACTAAAGGGCATATTAGTCCAATAAAATTTATTGCTTTGGCAACTTCAATACTAGCTCTGGCATTATTACCATGGAACATTGACTGATGCATCATCAGCATGACTAAATGTGATGTTTACTTCGACTTAATTTTAAAGATATGTAGAATCTCCCATTAGATGTTTCATTGTACAGCTTAAAGATGTGAACTTACTAGTCTGTTTATTACCTGGGTGCTTTTATAGGAAAAATAATATTGCCACTGCCTCATATTACCTGGGTTCAGATCTGGATAACTCCACTTTTGGTGAGGCTAAGATGGAATGTAAGATGGAAGTTGATGGAGGTGAAAAATGTTGGATAATAGGGATGCTCCAAAGAAGAAAAAGCTCAAGCATAACAGATCCAAGAATGGTGACCCAGGAGCCCCATCACTGGGAAAGAGTGAGGATGAAACAGAGCTGACAGTTGAAGATCTAGTGAGCATTGCTGAAGAGGTAAAATTACATCGTATGAATGTTGTGCAATCTTTTCGGAGTCATGAAACAGTGCTTGGTAACTCTCTGCTAGAGGTGGATCGCACACATCGTCTGAGGTTGGCATAGCTTTTCCAGTGATCGCAGAAGTTTCTGTTTTTTCTTCTGATGAAAAGAGATTTCAGAAGTTGTAAGTTTCAAAACAAAGGATATGAGTGAATTAATAGAGGTGATGGATATGGAGTTCCTCATGGATGTTACTACTTATATTTGTTGCATGGCAGGCCTTTGAGTTGGAGTCCAAGAGGCAGAAATGCCGAGTGGAAAAGAGCACAAGAGGAAGCAAACAGGATGAAGCTCTGGGATCTTGACACTTGGCACAAGGGGAGCATCCTATTACAAGCTTGTCTTCTGGTGACTGGGTCCACAGATCCACAGAGATATACCTGTTCATTAAACAAATAGAATGGGAAAAGGATGAAATTTGTGTGCGCAAACCTAGCCTTTAGTACTTCTTTGACTATCTTAAAGGGACAAATGGGTCATGACATTCTTCCCAGAGAGCTTTCAGCTTTTAGTGGGGCTTGCTTTAGTTTTGCTGATTACTTCATGCATTTTACCTTTAAACATGCAGTAACATGGTGTAATCTTCACGTCAGGAAGGTATTTTCCAGACATCTAACTGCATTACAGAGGTTTAATTTCTCTCAAATCTCATTTTGGGGACTTGCTTTAAGCAAAAGGTTGGCCAAACCTTAAATGACTCATCATTGTTACACTAATAATGCCTGCCTTCTGATTTTAGAATTCTTTTCAGCATAGTTGGTTTATCATCTCCTCCCTGATTCTGACTTGCATTATTTAGTGGATGTTTTAGCTGTAGCAATAAGTTGGTTTTAGTGTTATGTGACACCAAAGAAGCCCTAGTATATTATGGGTGTACTGGGTTTACAATCAGAATTCGAATTAGAATCGGAATAGAAATCAGAATAGCCAAATCTCCGAACGTGTTTGGTTCGGGATCGGAATCGGAATCGTAATGAAATTTGAATACTAAGTAAGAGTAGGGATTAGGTTTTGAGGAAATAGGGCATTGCCATTCTTTTTAGAATCATAATGCGAATAGAACTGTCTCCAACTAGATAACTGAAATAGGAATCATCCATTTCTATTTTCATTTTAGAGTCTAACTCCTCTCAAACAAACATTTCCTAGAATTCCCAATATATGCAAGACTATCATGTCTAACCTTGAGGGACGGACAGTACCTTGTAATCCTCAAAGCAGTCTCTGTAATCTTTTTTCACCTTCTCCACTCAAAAAGAGTATGAGAAGCAACCAACCAATTTATTGGCTGCTAGTTGATTACAAATTGTTTTCCAGATCTTTGAGAGGAAGAAAAGATCTTGACTTCTGATGGGCGGCAAATTGACCGTTAATATATACGAGTTCACGTCCTTGAGGAAAATGTGTAGTACATAGGACAACGGTGGAGCAACCTATGCCCATTCTTTGCATGAAATATTTTATCTGGAGGGTCAGGGTTCTACCAAAATTTCAAAGGCTTCACACGCTCGGATGATTTGTTTAGTGATTAATTTTTCAAAGCAGTTTGAGAGCAACTGGAAGCATGTCCATTTGCTGCAACGTGTGATGTTTCTTGTGAGAGGGACACCATTAAGAATGTGATCTTGCTTTTGTGAGGCTAGCCTCCACTGTGATGTTGTTTTTTAAGGACCGGGGCAGCTCTTTTGAACATAGAAGTCGGGCAGCTAAATGTTTCGTTTTAGGAAGGGAACATGTGAAGAGTTGGCTGGTTGCATAAGCTTTGTCCTCTTGAATAGGTTGGCATAGCGTAGACATTGGTACCCAGTCAATGCTCAGCACAGTTAAGGGCTAAAATTTAAATCTTGTTTCTTCCCAAGTTGGTTGAAACCGAAAAAAAAAGAAGAAAAATCCATCCTGTGTTATAGCATTTGGTATATACGAGGGTGATCCTAATAGTGAAGAATCTCCAAATGCCCTCCATGCAAAAATTTCATCCCGGAAATCATGTGATGAATGATAATCATCCCATGCAAAAGAACCATGCATCGATGAATGGTACATAAATATACAGCTTACCAAAAAATGGTATATAAATATACAAATAAATACATATATGTACATATAGGAGATTTTTTTTTGATGAAATGCGGAAGAAGTAAGATACTTCCCTACATAATTGATTAATTTAAGATAAGTATATGTACAAAAGGAGATAAAATCTAAGAGATACAAGAAGAAAGGAAGTAAGAACTTTTGGAGGTGAAGGTGATCAGCTGTAACAATATCCTTTAGTCATTTTTCAGTCGTTTAAATAGATGAAAAAGGTTGAGTATTCTTTGTAGAACAAAATTTGAGCTATTGCCAATGAAGGAAGATTCCTCTTTTCAGTTCCAAGATCTGATATTCAGAAGATTGAAATCATGCAGTATTTTAAGCACTATGTCCCACTGATGAATTTTGATTTCACAGCATTTGGTTCTGCCACTGTCTTGAACATTTCATATTTTCTTAACATGCTATTTTGTGCACATTGTGTGAACCTTCTCTGATTTTAACACTGTCGGTTGGTAAAATCATTTAGATCAGGAAGGTTTAGCCTTTGTAAATGTGATTTCATTGTATATCTATCCCTCCTTATCATCTGTCCAATTCTGTTAGCTTGTAAATCAATTCACAAAATGAGTGAGAGCCTTGAGGTTAATTGTTTGATATCCTCCATCTCTTCTGTCACGCCCTCGACTCATAATCGCGAGCCGAGGGTCATAGTAACTGTCATATATTTATGAAGAACTTTCTCCATAAGCATGCAAGGCATCTCATCATGATATCAATACATCACAGTGGAAAAATTTAATAATTATTATTCAACTTAAATTCAAATAACTAAATCAAATGTCTTATATCCAAAAAGGTTTCACTAAAATAAAATAGTAGATTTAAGTTCAATAAAGTTGACAATGCTAAATTTCGCCTCTAAAAGCTCTGTCCCAACATTATTATCCATACTTGCAATTAATTATCTGGATCTGAAAAAATAAAGAGAGGTAATTACCTAGACAGCCTAGTAAGTAATAAATATCTCAACTAAACATTTCAGATATTATATAATATTCAAGAACAATGCTGTGAATAAATATAAAAATATATTTCATGCTAATTCAATGCAAATCTAATCTTTTCAAATATTCATATATAATATAATCATAAATCCAATTCGAATTAAAATACTCATAACTCAGCAGCCTCGACTATGACCAATGTTTAAGCCCTATTGGCAGGATCTACTGAATACCAGCATATAACCCCCACTGGCAGGGTCCACTAAATACCAGTGCACAACTTCCACTGATAGGGTTCACTGAGTACCAACGTATAATCTCCATTGGTAGGACCCACTGATTACCAACGTATAATCTCCATTAGCTGGGCCCATTGAAATATAGTTAGGCTAAGAGCATAAATCCAATTTGTATTAAAATATTTTTGTATCATAATGCATCATAATTTCTACTGAACATATGTATAATCAAAAAAACCATAGTATTTCAGAATTATTTTTTGTTCAAAATATAATTTCATTAATCATGGATAATTTCAAAGAATAATTATTTACTTTCAAATAAATATGAAATATCTCGAGAAGATGATTCATTACTTACCTTTCACAGATCACTAAACGAATAAATCGATTAACCTTTAAGAAAATCTTCAGAACCTATTATTCAAAATTATATTTTTACATTAATTCAAATGTAAAACTAGATCTAAATAAATTCCAAATCAAAATTTCACTTAAGATCGGATCCTTCACTAAGCTCGATCAAAATCATCAAACGAAGCCTTTCACTAGGCTAATCTTAGAAAGATAATTTTGAGAGAAAAAAATCTATCAAGAGAGAGAAACAATCTAGAGAGAAAAAATTTTAGAGAAGAAAGCAAAGAGAGAAAGTTCAACATTCTAGAGAGAGAAGTAAGGGTTCAGACTGAAGGAAGAGAGAGAAGAGAGAGAA
>KE506446.1:58282-68533 GCA_000441515.1 Elaeis oleifera
TATAAATATATTTAATTTCATATTTTTTTCAAAATCACTTATTTTTTAGAAAAATTCAATAAATTCATGAAATTAGGATTTTAATAAGATGTTAGCACCATAAATTATCAAAATACCTATAATAAATATAAAATATACCACTTATCACGTATCTCATCCATAACAAAATATCCTGTTGTGCTCGGCTTGCTGTGCGGACAAAGAAGGACCGGCATCAGACTACTGTGCAAATGATGAAGGACCGGCTTAGACTATTGTGGCTGCCTCGACTGTCGGGGCTGATCAAAAGACAATCCACCTAAAGAAGTATATAACTCTATATCATCGAATTGTCTGCGTCAAGACATGATGTCACCTAACATTCATAAATAGAAATAAAATCAGTTAACATAAATTATGAAATAATAAATACAATACTGATTAAATTGCTAATAAGAAGCAAGATCTACTTAATGAACATGATAATATAATAAATATACACATCTTAAATCTCTTACCAATTAAAATTAATCAATATTTCTCCTTCAATATCCATCCTAACCAAGTTTGTAGCATTTAGATCATCGATCGATGTAAAATTATAAGGCATATACTGCGTATAAGTCTCATCATCCTCTACTTCTAGCCCCTTTCCCATATCATACAAGTTTCGAGGTTTCATTCCCCCCACAACAGTCATTCTTACCTTTCGAGTCTTGTACAAAAAAAATTTGATGAGCTTGAGATGAAAAAATAAATAGATCATCCTTTAATAGTACACCAGTATGTATTAGTCTTAAAAAATTTATAAGTATAAATTCATTCGTATCTTGCTTTAAGCCCTTTGGCAAGTTTATATCCACCCAATTACATCGAAATAATATAATTTCAAATTTTTTATAATAATCCAATTCAAAATATCATAAGTATACCATAATTAATCTTTCATCTACTTCCACCATGATGTCATTGTTCTGATTTTTTTTTAAATTTTCATATTTTTTATAAATTTAATCCATTAATGATGAAACCATTATATCTATTCACAATATTTTTAGGACATCCAACAATGGCAATTAATTCATCTGAATAGTTATTCTCCATCATCATGGTACCTAAAACCATGACAAAATTGTTAATATATTACTTGATGCTTATAAATGTATTCCAAAATTAATCCTTCACCTTACATAGATGACTAATCTCTTTAAAAAGTCATTCAGGGAATAACTCGATCAACCATCATTGCTCAATCGTTGGATTGGGTCAAATGCTGTGGTTTGCTTGTCTCTAGGTAATCAAAAATCTACTACAAGATAAATTAATTTATTAATTAAGAACATTACATATGATGGCAATGAAACTTATAAATTTTAAGTAATCAATAATATCATAATTTCTTTGAGATCAATTAAAAATAGTCTCTACACTTTCAAGATATCTTGAACAAAATATCAAACACTCTTTTACAATATATCCTTCTATAATTGAGCCTTCAAAATAGGCTCTATTTCATATATAATCATTTAATGCACAAGATACCTTCAAAATTAAAATTCATTAAACATCAATACGAGTATGACATTACTTATACTAAAGATTTCTAAATTACAATTATAAAGTTTAACAACATTACCTCTCAATCGGATACATCCATCTATAGGGTATTGGTTCATCAAGTTTTGCTTCCATAGCTAAGTGAACAAGTAGATGAACCATGATGCGAAAAATCCAGGAGGAAAGATTTTCTCCATATGGCAAAGTATAGATGCAACACCAGACTCTAATTGATCAAACTATCATAGATCAAAAACTTTGGAACATAATAACTTAAAAAATAATAACAACCGAACAACAATAGCAACCACTTATTTTGGCATTGATGATCTTAAAACTAGTGAAAAAATATCCGGCATCAAAATGTGACCATCATGAATTTTAAGATTAAAAAGTTTTTGCTCTTTGAGATTTATACATCTTGAAATATTTGATGCCTAACCATCAGAAATCTTAATTTTCTTTAGAAATATCAAGAAAAGATCTTTCTCTCGAATAAATATTGTATACAATATAGGAGGTATATAAACTTTACTATTAGCAAACTTTTTGGGATAATGCTCCTATCTTATGCCCATCTCTTTCAAATCTAAACATATCTTTAAGTTATTCTTACTCTTTCTATGAAGATTTAATAATATACTAATAAATTATCACAAATATTCTTCTCTATATGCATCACATCAAGATTATATCTGAGAAGATTGTACTCCCAGTAAAGTAAATTAAAAAGAATACTTTTTCTTCCACAACTGCTCAACAACTCTATACCTCCATTGTGTCATCATCATTCCAACTTTCTTCTATATGATCATCATCAAACAATCCTGAATCAAGATTGCAGGTCTTGACATCCTCTGTCAACTCTTCATTTGTTGAGCTTTCAACATCTTTCTTTTCTCTTTTCTTAAAACACTTGAAAACCTTGCCATACCTATGATTCATGCCATATATTTGTATAAGAACCTCAATTCCAGATGATGGTACAGAAGCAGATCACAACTTTATAGTACCTCAAATATATCTTGTTGAAATTGAAATGGATGGTTGGCTTCATGGTTGGCTTCCAACCATCGATGATGGCCCATATAGCAGAACTATTCTCCATATTTTAAACAATGTGAATGGATAGAACTCTCACAAGAGGGATATGCTATACGCTCCTATGTGCTCCATCCAGTTGAATTGGCATATGCAGAAAAATCATTGATAGTCCAAATAAGAGCTGTCCTCAATTTGAATGTCTGATTACTGCAAGCATCAAATGCATCGATACTCTCTTAGAGCTGTTTTAATTTTTCTAATATTAAAAGTTGTAAAAAACATCAATATCATTGTCTGGACCCTTATCGTCTGGAATAACCATTGACAAAATAAATGAAAATTGTTCATATATATCCATGATGGCAAATTATATAAAATCAGAATGACTGACCAAGTACCATAAGTAGAACTCAATATCCGAAATAGATTAAAGTTATCAGTAGCTAAACTCAACCTAATGTTGTGGACATCTGAGGCAAAATCTGGATGCCTATCATCAAATGCTTTCATGCTAAACTATTAGTTTGGTATCTTAACATTCCATCTTTTGTATGACCTTCATCATGTCATCTTATTGACAAAACTCTTCGATGATTTGTCGATCCATTTCAATCTACATACGAAGAAAGTAACATAAACTTTAGTCAATTTCTTTACTCCGAGTAGCATCCACTTCGTTCAATACATCACCCTCATCTTCTTTATATGATGTCCATCATGAAAATTCATAGATATTGCATGATTGTTGATTAGTATTTTTCTTCTGATACAACATACAATCATTTGGACAATAATAAATGTTCTCATATTCAAGATCCAATTCCTTTACAAGTTTTTTGGCTTTATAAGAAGAAGTTGGCAAAGCAGTGCCTTCACAAAATATATCATTAAGTAATTGAAGCAGTATAGTAAAACTCTTATCAAACCATCTGTTCAAATATTTTAAATGAAATAGATGTACAAAAAAATGAAAAGTGCTTACAATCCGAATATAGTTCTTAATCATAATCTTTCAACAAATTATGATACCAATATTCTATCTCATCATTAGCTGAATGTCGAGGCCTTTCAACATGCATAGGATTAGTAAATGTAGGCCCCTTAGGTATCACATCAATTTCTTATCCTTCACTGAAATCTCCTAAATTTTTAATACTAAATCCCAGAGCATCTCTGAGCAAACCACTTATATCATCTTCTCTTGCAGGATTTCTTTGTAGCTTATTGGTTCCAATATCAGATTTATGTTCTATATGTGAGGGTTAATTATATGAAGATGGTAACATAGATTCTCCATGAAACACCCATTTAGTATATCCTCTTACAAAAGCATTCCACATGAAATGTTCCTCGACAATTTGTGGATCGAGAGAAGAATTATTTACACATTTTCGTCATAGACAAAATTTTTTCCATTCATGGATTCTTTCTCAACAGCAAATTTAATAAAATTTTGTACTCCTTTAAAATAATTTTGATTGGACCTTGGCTTGTTTATCCAACTTTTATCTATTATATGAGAACAATAACCGAATAACAGTTTCCCAAAAAATTATACAAGTAAATATTAGCCTGAATGAATTTGCATAAATGACATTAGACAGAACATCAGAAGGGAGCTAGAGATAATTAGCCTTCCAAAGATAAATATCTGTGATAGTTTCAGGCTACTAGATGCATTAGATACAATTAAGCAATTAACACAGCCAATTGTTGCTATAGATTTTCATGACAAGGTAGGCACATACCAACAAACAATTATTCCAACTGAAACAAGAACCATAATGTCAAACCTTATCATGACATACACAAGTCATGTACTGCAACAATCACCTACAATGACATATAAGATAATTGGTCATGGTGATAAGGTGCCTATGGTTGTGAATTAAAGTGATAGCAGCACTACATCCCAACAATAGTCACAAATTCAAATATTTTTGGATCATGAGCATCTTGGAACCATCCTCCCAAGACTTTTAATTCCCTGCTTCCCTGATAAGCTTGATCTAAGCCCATGCAGCAAATTCAGTTCTATCATTGCCATGTGTTGAACCATGGAGAAGTCCACTCTGTCTACATGATTCAGACTAAAGCCCATGCAGCAAATTCAGTATGGCACTAGTTGATGCCTCTAATTAACTCTAGAAAATCAAGCAAAGCAAGTTCGAGGAAGGTCAAGCAATGTGAGGACAAAAACATGCATGGAACTTGACATGCTTTCAATGAGGAGACATGGAACACAGGGCCGACCCTGGGGTGGGTCGAACTGGGCGACCGCCCCAGGACCCCAGGACCTAATTTTCCTAAGAAAGAAGAGGAGGCCCTCGAGGAAGATGTTGGTGAGGGTGTTGCAGTAGGAGAGGTTGTCGGAGCCATGGAAGCCGACGATGGTGTAGGCAAAGTAGGTGTTGGCACCCATGCCGGAGGCGAGGGTGAGGGGGAGGTTGGCGAATGCGCCCATGATGACAAAGCTGATGATGGAGGAGGTAGCCATGGTGACGATGAGGTCTCAGTAGATGCGTTCGAGGTGGGCGGCGTAGCCGGGGTCGACCGACAAAAACTTGTACGTAGGCGTGGGGTTGTCGCAGTCAAAGATGGAGCACATAGCGTCGAAGTCGATGAGAATATAGGCCATGGTTAGAAAGGTGGCGGTGCTAGCATGGATCTCCGTCGTGAAGGTGGAGCCCCACTCGGTGAGTTTGAGCCGCTTCCCAAATCAAGACTTGGCCATGGTTGAGTTAAGCCAACCGAGTCGGGAGTTGGCCGACAGTGAGGCAGCTAGCGTTGGATCCATCGACCGTTGTAGGGGTGGGGGGAGGGAGTCCATAGGGGTGGGTTGGTTTAAAGAGGATGGAGGAGGGGAGGTGTAATTAGGGATTAATTTGTAATATTTAGGATTTTTGGGGTTTATGGGATCTTCTGCAAGTGGAGTCAAAAGAAGATTCTAATCCTCACGCACCTCTCGTTTGGTTTTTTACCATTTATTTCCTTCGATTCTCTTTCCAGCTCTTCGTTTATAAAGCCTTTATAATAAATTGTTATCTAAATGCATTAATTACATATGGAGTATTATTGACCATGCTTAATACTGTTGCCTCCGTTGAAAAAGTTTCTCAAAATTAAATTATTAAAATCATATTTATGATCAATAATGTTACAAGAAAGATTAAATGATTTAGCTATGCTATCTATTGAGGAAGAATTATTGTCAAATATTGATTATAAAAATTTATAAAAATTTTACATCACAAAATGTATGTAGATTAATTTTTAATAATAATTAATATTTAAAGTATGTTAATTTTTAATAGAGAAGGCTCCATTTTTCTATTTGGCCTCAGATCTAAAAATATCAGGACCGTCCCTGATGGAACATAAAATTAGTACCTTTCATACTGGACTTCTGGATGATGATCTGAATAGACTTATGAATAAATATTCTACTAGTTTAGAACCCCATGCGATGTACAGCATGTATTTATTTATCTTTTAAATAATATTTTATAATTAAAATTTAATATAATATAAAAGATATCATGGATGATATTAAATATTCTAAATAAAATATAAATATTTAAAATATAATATTTAAAAATATTTTATTTATTTAACTATTCTATTCTATTATTTTATATATATTTTAAACTCATGCCAATTTTGAGACATAAAAGACATTAAATTCAAGGAATATATAGAAAAGATGGGATCTTTATCAAAAATACATTCTTGGCAATGAATTCGAGATAGTTGTCTTAGAGAATGGTCCATGACATGGACCATGAAGCAGACCCCTCTGGGAGTGAAGTCCAATTGGCTTCTGATCCCTTTCTCCAGGTACTGGATCTTCTACTTAAGAAACCTCTGCCTCTTCTCCTCATCGTCGAAGGCCTTGGCATAAAGCTCCTTGTTTGGAACTCCCCCGTAGACATTATAGCACACAGGGTGGCCCTCCTTATCGAACCCGTGCATGAAAACCACCTTCTCCATCTTCGACAGGCCAAGATCCTCCTTGAGAAGCATGTCAATGCTGAACTGCTTCCTCCAGATTACGGCATTTTTGATCATAGCCATGGTCTCTTTCACCTTGAACTCCCTGGTGCGGTGTCACTCTTCTCGTTGCCCATAAGGGGGATGCCCCAGATGAACACCTCCTCTGGTGCCACCGCGTCCGTCGGTGCTTCACCAGAGGCTTCCTTTTCCAGCTCTGCAGCCGGCATTGCCGGAGTCACCTCCTTCATGGCTGGTGGAGCAACAAGGGCCATGGTCTCCTCAATCACCTCCACCATCTTGGCCCCGTCCTCATCCACCACGACGGCCTTCTCCTCTGTTAGTCAACTTTGTGATTCGTCTTGGTTATTAGTTATTAACCAAATTTTAGTAACTTGGGATGCCACAATGCATACTCTTAAAGTGCAGACTGTCCTTTCCCATAAGTCCATTTGGCATCTGAATTCACGAAAAAATATTCATTGCAATGCATACTCTTAATGTGCAGACTGTCCTTTCCCACACCTCCATTTGGCATTTGAATTCACAAAAAAATATTCATTGCAATAGTGATATCATGTCAAATTTGTAACAAACCAACAAAAATCTTTATATCTCATCGATAGTCATGTATTGCATTGATTTTCATGGATGATATCCCACACTACTCCATATATTTCATCCATTTCCAACTTTTCATTGGTTTATTACAACTGTGATGTGGTATCACCGTTGCAACCAATATTTTCTCCATCTCCTCAGCGAAACACGATTGAGCGAGAGAGCTTCATCTCCATAAGGGAATGGAAGAAGCCGAAGCCACGGAACAAGATCCACGGATGGGTCAAGGATGACGATGGGGAAGCCCCAGTTTGGCGATTGCGAGGGAAGAGGCCTAGCGTTTGGAATAAAGGGAAGGAGCTGCGTGGAAAAAAAATAGCTCCTAAGCTTCCCTGTTTGCCCGCTTCATAGCTTACACAGAGATCTTGCGACGAAAAAAGGGNGGAGGGTGGTGCAGCAGAGGGTGGCACAGGCAAGATGGAGTAAGGTCGAGGAGGTGAGGGAAGAGGGGGGCGCAGGCAAGAAGAGAGTTATTTTCTATCTTGGAGATGGCACAAGCGGATGAGGGAAGTGCATGATGGCGGGCCGTGGGAGCGGATGGTGAGTGTGGCAGGTCAGACGATGTCAAGGTCCGAGATGGAGAGTGCTAGCAGCGTAGAGAATAGGGCGATCAAGTTGAGGAAGAAGCGAACGAAGTCCTCCTGTGTCAGCCAGTAGAAGTCCACTGCTCCGCCACTACCGAGGAGCTTCTTCCATCCGGCACACTTTATAATATTTAAGAATTTTCAAACTTCTAATATCTAAGTTAATTATTAATAGTGATTGTTCCTCAACGAAGGCATTCCATATAGGTGAGAAAATTTTAAGCACATACTTACACGGTCTGATCTATGAAAAAATATTCATTGCAATAGTGATACCATGTTAAATTTGTAACAAACCAATAAAAGTCTTTATATTTCATCGATTATCATGTATTGTATTGATTTCTATGGATAATACCCCACACTACCCCCAAGTATTTCACCCATTCCCAACTTTTCATTGGTTTGTTATAATGATGACATGATATCACCGTTGCAATGAATATTTTATTGAGGAGATGAGCCCGCTCCCATGCTTTTGCCAAAGTTGCAGCATGCCCACATGGCTTCCTCCCATTCTTCTAAAACGGACACGTGATGGACGGAGGCTTCTCCACTGAGTGGCCTCCATTTTAATATATATATATATATATTAGATTTGCTTGGAATGAAAAAAGAAGACCGCAAATAATAGACTATTTCTAGATGATTGGTCTAATCTACGGTCCACACTGCAGTTTAACCATTGATGGTTTGAATTCCATGAATATCTTCTTTATTCCTAATGATTCTTCTATCCGTAGGATAGGGTAGTTTAGGCCAAACTGCCACCAAATTTAGCAGGGGTGATTTCCCATTGGACTTTGCCTTTGGAGCTGGAACCTCCGCTTACCAGGTTAGTTAGCTCTCTATCCTTTCTGTCCTTCCTTAGATCCTTAGATGACCATAAAACATGGAGAAATAGGAGGCTGCAATTGGAGCTAAAACTATAAAGGGGTACTAATTTGTAGGTGGAGGGAGCTGCAGCTGAGGATGGAAGGACTCCTAGCATATGGGATACTTTCACTCATGCAGGCAGGCTTTTATTTTCCAAAGTTAGGATGTAGGGGTGGGATCAAGACTTTTATAATTCACTTATGCTGGGATCAACACCACCTAGATATCTAAAGCAAGCAAGGTATCACACAAATTCAAAGCTATGCTTTTGTGGGTTTGAAGGGTTGTAAGGGCTAATATACATTATATTAAAGCAGATAAGTGACTGCAGGTTGCAGAGAGAATATAATAATACAAATGGTGGTTTGTGATTTAGAAATGTAACAATAGCTGTACATATGGGACATGTCTTCAGTGGCACTATCGAAAAACTTGAGCACAGTGTATAATTACCTTGATGTAGGCATGGGAAATACTTCCAAACAAATGAATAAACACTGCATGAAACATAATCAGGAATTTGTACCCTTTGGTCTTTATTTCTTCAATATGAACCCGTTTTCCTACCAATTTTTCCTTAGACTATCAAGCATTCCCTTTTGAAACTGACTAGAAGTGTTAACTAAATACTTATGCAGGGGAATGTTACATGACATGTGAAATTTCTCAAGAGAATATGATGCCAAGTCTTTAAAGATCATTAAGAAAAGAAACAAGTAGTATCTAGAGTCAGACACATGATTTGAGATCTCAGAGAGAAGTAAAAGTTGTTTCCATATTCCTCAATATCTTCAAAACATCAAAACACGCATGATGAATCAGGCAGTGCCATTAGTCAGTTCATCTTTTCTAACTTTTGCGTCCATTCAGGTGTAAATTGGATTAAATTCAGTCCTAGCTATTTCATTTTCCTACAACTTAAATATTTATCTTACTAGTTGTTCTACATTAGCATGACCGGTACTTATTCTGGCATTTTCTAGATATATATGGTTTGATGCAACCTTAATGCTTGCATTAAGGTTGTATCTTTCATATCTTTATCAAGTTTCAGCATTCAAGTGGTATCTTGACCAACAAAGTAACATCCCAGTCCACCAACAAACTTTCATTAGCAATTATTCAAATAAATATGAATATCGTAGCTACCATATTTGCTTCATTAGTAGCTAAGGTAATGAATTCGAAGTACCCAATATGCAACTTGTGACTGGTGTAGATTATCTTCATTACAACTCCTATCAAGTCTTTACACAATTAGCAAAGAGATGAATTCAGGTTTCTATTTTTCCAACTAGAATTGTTCTAGAGTTACAAGACACCACGATAATTGTGAACATGGTCAATCTGAAAGCTAAGTTACAATTTTAAGGACTAAAACTTTGATGATAGTGGTGCTCAAGGCACAAACTTACCAACCTATTCCAAGCAAAAGGGCTGAAGGCCACACATATACAGAGATTTTAAAAAAGATGTTGAAAAGTCTGAAGTTCTTTTGTCGCAATTTAGAAATGGTATATCCCATTTCATTTCGGCTCTCAACATGATCTCTTCACATATATCTATCTATCTATATATATATATATATATATATATTATA
>KE506446.1:79038-93139 GCA_000441515.1 Elaeis oleifera
ATATATATATATGTATGTATATATATATATATGTATGTATGTATGTATATGTATATATATATATATATACATATGTATACATATGTATATATATATGTTATGTATATGTATGTGTGTGTGTATCTATGTGTGTATATATATATATAATCATATATCCAAATAAAGCCAATATCATCATGCATGGTACAAAAACATACATGCAGGTGTGTTCCCAGGGGAGGCAACCCAAGTTGGAGGAGGGGTGAATTGAATATTTTAAAAAATAACTTTAATATCTGTGCCCAAAAACAAATTCAACAGTGTTTGTGTTGCACTAAGATAAAATTGAATATGCAGTAGAAAGATAAAATAAATGCAGATATACAATCACAACACAAGCAATTGTTAAATAAAACTAATCTAAACTTAATTGTGGAATTGAGAATGAAATAATATGTGCAGCAAGGTAAGTAATAAAATAGTGCTCAAGACAAGATCAAGCACGAGCAATACATACATTATAAATTTATAGTGATTTGGTTGCCAAACCCTGCATCTATGTCCACTCCTCAAGTCAACCAACTTAAAAATTCGACTATAATCCTCTTGATTACAGCACGATTGTTCTATTAGGCTCACAATCAAATCCAGTTGATTTTTTTGCTCTCACCAACCAAAATCTTACATCGATTATTTTTCGAATTTACAATCAATTTTGTTGATTTTTTGGGCACACCAACCAAAACCCTACACCATTGAATTTTAGGTTTGGATAAGCCTCAACCTCAAGTTTCTTTCTCTTAAAAAAACTTATAAAATAATAATAAAATAATTGAGTACAGAAGAAATGAGCTGAAGTTTAAGAAAATAGAAGTCGTTGAAGCTCGGAGAAGTCATTGATTGATACTCTTTGTAGACTTGACTTCCTTCTTGAATGGATAAGACAGGCTTAAATGGATGCTTAAAGAATTTTTCAGTTGGTTGCCCACACAATCAAAAGCTCTGAACTTTTCTCTATCTCTATTTCTTAAGGATATTCAATGCACTCAATGAAAACTACAGTTTTTCTCCTTTCTAATCTTTTCTCTTGATTTCCAATTAAATTCCATGCTTTAAATAGCCTTCAAAATGGGTTTAAGCAAGTGTAGTAGCCATTGTGAAAGTCAAAATAGTTGTTAGATACATTTTTTGTCTGTTAGAAATAATTAGAAAACCAGCCATTATGTTATCAAAATGACTGAGTCAACTCATCGAGACTCTGAGTCAGCTCACCCAGCTAGCTTAAGAAAATTACAACTTCTATTTTTTTTATTGTCTGATACTGAGTTGGCTCAAATTCTATATTAGATGGCTAAAATATATGCCAAATTCTTCCAAGCGTGCCAAAGATGGCTCATGACACTTAGGTGTTGGAAAATGTGTCCTAACGATAATTGTCTATCTATAGATGATTGTGTTCTTTATAATTTGTATATGAATTATTAATGAATAAAAATTATTTTGACAAGTTCATCATAAAAATGTATCTTCCTTTAAACTCTTATATTATGATGAAGTCCTTAGAACTATAATATAATCGATAAAGAAGGATTTATCAAATAGTTCTTAAATTTGTTCACAATTGAATGATATGTTATTAGCAAGAATGATAATATTTATCGAGTATAAGTCATTGTGTGCCATATGGATTGGTTATCCTCTTAACCAAGGAGTGTGGAGACACTGGTATGACATACAAGTGAGATATAGGAGTACATCATCATCGAACAGTCTCACCTACAGAGTGCTCTACTGTTAAGAGCAGCTTGCGAAGGATATGGGCCTAAGTGTCCCTCCAACCTAAGATCACCAGGTGACTTGCAAGCAACTTATTGTGTTTGATGCCGAACTACCTGTATTTCTAATACAGTGATGGAAGACTACTGGATGTAGTCAAATACTTGTGAAGTCAGTGTATGAATCAAGATGGGATCGACCCTCTAGATTACAGGAGTTAATGCATCATTGTATCTTAATCTAGTAAAATCTTGATCAGGGTAATCTATGTGATCTATCATAGGATTTGAAAAAGATTAAAATACAATGTGGATGACTAATCTAGGATTGACAATTTAATCCTAGGTCATCCTGAGCATTAGGATCAAAAGGATGAATTATGCGGTAACCATATGCTAAGGTTCTTAAATGTTGTTTTGCAAAATTTGACCAATCTAAACATCGGATATCATTGTTAGATGGTCACTTCGATTAGTATAGAACGAGGTTCCTATACTACCCATTTAGTGCTCGAATCTATAGAGTCACGTACAAAGTCAAACAATGTAGGAAAGAATTGACCTAATATCTATGTGTTCAATTTGGAAGTATGAGATTTGATTGATGTTGACCCCATGATTGATTTTGATGATCGCCAAATTTTAAGTATATTATGTATCTAATCATATATTTTAAGAATGGTTGTAGGTCTTTTCAGGTATTAAAGTAAAAAATTTTATTGAAAAAGATCTCCATAAAATCACTAAGTCAAGATCTTCAAAGAAGGATTTTCAAGTTTAGACTTAGCAGAGTTTGTAGAAAATGAAACTAGGATGGCTCTTTATAAAGAAAATAATATTGGAGAATGAAAATATTACTTAAAGTATTAGGACCAAGAAATTCAAATTTAGAAGGTCAAACAATGAAAAAATGAAGTTGGAAAGTTTGGAGCCAACTCTAGAAGAAACTGAGACGACTCTAGCACAAAACAGGATGAAACTTTGACTTGGCATGCAGTTGAGCCGGCTCTCTCAGAAGGATAGAAACTATATTTTAGGATGCCTGCTCGAGCCAGCTTGACTACAACTCGAGCCAATTCGGCTGCAACTCGAACCAGCTCGACTGCACGGGGACAGCAATAATGGCTAGTATGCTGCACTTTTCAATGGTTAGTTTTGTGTCAACGGCTATTCCAAGCTCTCCAATGCCAAAATATACTCTCAAACATCTTTCAAGATTATAAAAAGCTAGAGAATCATTTGGAAAGCAAGAAAAAGATTGAAAAAGAAAATATTTAGATTATGAGGTTTATTGTATATCCTTGAAAAGAGAAGAAAAGAGAGGAATTAGTGCATTGTTTTGAGAGCTTTTAAAGTGTGATCTTCTCCAACATCTTTTCCATCCTCTCAAGCACCAAGAAGAGAAGTTGAAGCTTCATTTGAGCAACACATCAACAACTTCATCGGATATCAAAAGAGTTTCTTTTTTTGTACTGAAATTTTGTTCTTTGTATTTATTTCTTTACAAGTTTATTTGGAAGAACAAACTTGGAGATTAAGCCCATCCAAGCCTAAAATTAGACTTATAGGTTTTGGTTGGTTGGCTCGAAACACCAACTGAATTGTTGGTGAGCTTGAAAAACTAGCTGTGTAAGATTTTGGTTGATGATCTCGAAAAACCAACTGAATTTTGTTTGTAAGTCTGAAAAAATAAATACACTGTAATCAAGAGAGAATTATAGTGGCATTCTCAAGAGAGCTTGGAAAGTGGACGTAGAAGTGGATTGCTTCAAACCACTATCAATTTTATGTATTTATATTGTGATATCTTATCTACATTCTTGCTTTATTTATTTGTTTTAAATCCTTGCTTTACATTTATACTTTGCTTTTGTTATTTTAATATCGCTGCAACTCTATTGCATACATCATACAATCACTTAATATAGCTTAAATTCAAGCACATATTTGTTAAATTTAATTTGGTTAAAATTTTTAAGAACCCAATTCATCCTCCCCTCTTGGGTTGCTACCTTTAGGCAACAATTGAACATAAAGATTTACTTAATTGAGAATTAAATTTTAGATCATATAGAATTAAACACTGATTATGTCTAGCTAACACTGCACATGAGGTGTAGATTTGATTTTGGGATGAATTTGATCGAATCTATGATTTAAGAACATATGAGAAATTAGATTTGAGTCTTAGTTATTTTAGATCAGATCTAATTAATTGGACTTGATTTTATTAAGGCTAAATTGGATTAATTATCTAAGTTGGACTCGGACCTAAATCTTAATTAGATTAGGATTAGCAATCTTGTCGCATTTGATTTGATTTAGATTCGAATTGAACCCAAATCTGAATCAAATTTGATTTGGTGCACTTAGTTATATTTTCCTGATATTCTCTCACCTAGTGGCCGACCAAGATGGAGGAGGGGTCCCCTTGGGCATGCGGCATAAGGAGAGAGACGCAAGTTGGCACCTCTCCTACTTCCTTTAGGAATCCTCATGGTTTAGGAAGTTTGGATTTGATTCAAACTTGAAGAGTCCTATTCTTAAACCATGAAGGTATTTGATTTGATTTAGGACCTCATGTCTATTTAAGGAGAGGCATGGAGAAGGAAGAGAGCAAGCAATCAAACAATCAATCAAGAAGTCTCCTCCCCTTGGGTGTCCCCTCTTCCTTGGGCATGTTCTCCCCTTGGGAGTCCCATCTCTTAGGTGCGGTGGCATGTGGAGTTCTTCAAGGCATCAAGATCAAATCTCAAAGCTCTTTCCTCCTTCCCTTTTGAAGAAGATCTTCATCCCTCTCTCCTACGTTGCTTGGTGTGCGAGCGAAGTAGAGGATCTGGACATCTGGATCTCGTGAAGCGATGATCTTCAGGAATCAATTAACTTCAATCATCTTTCTACTGCACATCGAGATAACTTTCATAAGAGTTATGAAAATTTTTAAATTATAATTTATTCGTTCTTTCTGGCATCCGATTTGATCGGACAAAATTTTTTCTTCATTAGGATCAATTTATGACTTCCAACTTCATTTTCTTCAAAATTTAGCATGCCAAACTTTTATTTCTTGGTCTTAGTGCTTCCAAAATACTTCAAAAATAATTCCAACATTGAGATTGCTTCTTCTAGGCTTCTTCATGCATCTCTAAACTTTTTAAACTCATTATGCCATCAAGTAATGATTTTCAATTTGACTTTCTTGAGAGTGTACCATCCCAAGTATATATAATTCATCTTGAAAACTCTTTTGCTTGGCTTCTTTATGAAGATTTCTTCTTTGACATGACGTATCTTTATGATTATACTTCTATAATGTGGCCTTCCAACTTATGTAATTCATCTTGAAAACTCTTTTGACTTGGCTTTTTTGGAAGGATTTCTTTCTTGATTTGATGTATCTTTATGAGCACCTAAGAAATCTACAATCACTCTTGACATACACAATTAGTACCATTTATACTCAATATTTGTTATCATCAAAATCAATCCTTGAGTCAAGGTAATCATGTAAAGAGATTCTTACCTCCATCGGTCTTAGACTTAAGTACCACTATTGACCAATCCCTCGATCTACTTACTCAAGATCAAAGTATTTTGCTTGACACTTTTTTGTTGACAATTACTCTTCTACATAATCAAGATCAATCATAGATGATCATCAATGGTAAATTATAGAAAACACCTAAACATTATAGGTCAAAGACTCCTCGTAGGGTCTAACTGGTCAATTTGAGCTTACCTAGACGTCTAGACCCTCTAATGGTCCATAGGATTTCTAAGGAGAAATCCATAGAGATAGAGAACAATCTAGAGAGCAAAATTTTAGAGAGAAAAGTAGAGAGAGATTCAAAAAGAAAGTGGAGAGAGAAGGTAGAGGAGAGGGAGAAGAGAGAGAGAAAAACTCTCTCCTTGTTTCCCTTTTTTTCTTTCTTTTCTTTTCTTTTCTTCTTTTCTTTTCTTTGTTTCTTTTCTCCTATCTCTCCTTTCTCATTTTTTTCTTCCTTTTTCCTTGGGAAACAGGGAAAGGGTCTTAAGCTAAACCACCTCCCATGGTCGTGGCCTCTCCGACAACACCTCGAGCGGCTTCAACCCTTGGTGACCCGGGCAAGGTTGCAACCAGTGATGACAGTCAGTCCGGTCGAAAGAAAGAAAAAAAATAGGGGAGGATTGGTCCCTTATGAAATCTAGTCGCCAACGACCATATCCGACCATCAAAAGCTTCATGGGGTTTGGGAAAGAGAAGAAGAAGAAGAGTGATAGATCAATACCTCAAGCTTGATGACAAATTGATGGTAACTCACCAAAAACACTTGACCATAAGAATCCCTCTAATCCTCACGATTTTGCTGGTGATTACTGGAGTTTGGAAGATACATAGAGGAGGATGGGAGGAGAATTTATAGATGGGAGTCCTAGGAGCCTTGCCGGAGTGTGATCCAACCTAGGAACCCATTCCTGGTTGGATTCAGAAGAGGAGCCGGACTCCATCGGGAGTCCTCTTCCACATCACATGCTTAGCTAAACATGCAATGTCCCAATGATTTTTCTTTCTTTTTTTTACTTGCTTTAAGATTTATGTAGGAAAAATTTAAGGATTTGAGTCTTTATATTCTCTCCCTCTTAAAATAATTTCATCCTCAAAATTAGCACGCTACAAAGCCAAAATCATAAGGGTACAAAATTCTTATCTAATCCTGAAACTCCTAAATAACCTTCTTTACTCGAAATGAAATTTCAATTCTCTATCATAACATCCTTCGAATTAGAATCAATCTTTTCGATCAAATTTAAATGACTTAAACTATCACACTTACACTGGGCACTTTGATCTAAATCCACCGAATTTCTTAGATTTACTAAATAATTTTTTGAACTAATAAAATCATAAATTGTTAATTTCTCAAATTACACCCAAGATACAAATTATCAATCCAAACCCTATAAAGCACCTCTACCACAATCCTTAGTGATCATAACCTTGAGATCTAATACCTCTCTGTGATGTGTCGAATCCAGCATTGGATTCGGCTATACGATACGGCCGCATGAATCCTAGAGCGTCATTGATATCTGATCAGATGATTGAAGAAATTAAATTTATTATTATATTATATTTACTAATTATTATGAAATTAGATCATTATTATTATGAATATTGAGGTTGTATTAGATTTAAGGCCCTGCATGACCTCTAGGGTGGTATTTAGGGTTCATGCGGCCATATCATATGGTCAAATCCAATGCTGGGTTCGGGGTGTGACATAATATTTTGTTAATAGGATCTTGAGGTGATAAGTGATCCTTCAATCTCAAAGTTTTGTAGCCGGTGCCCGTTAAACATGGAGGCATTTGTCTCTCTCGTGGAATCATCCACTTCCAGATTCTCCACTCACTTAAATTAACTTTAATTATGGTAATTGAGTGATCTCCTCCATATCTTTTAAATGTTCTTCCTTTTGGCGGTTTCTAATGTCCATGACTCTTTCATTATAAAAAGAAAGTCCATGACTCCAATGTAAGTCCTACAAGAATCTAACATCTGGGTGCTACATTAGTAGAAGTTATGTAGTCAATGAAATGTATGTAGCTCCTCTAGACATAGCATATTCTTGTTTTATTGATTGGCTTTTTGAGTGTTTTTGATGGAGTTGAATTGAAAGGTAGTCCGAGCTTCCGAGGCATTGTTTGGAAATGTTAAGATACGGCCAATCACATGGAATTTTCGAAGGGAATGGTCTTAAGTTGGCCGCTGTAATTGATTGTCCTTCTAGCTGCAGTTGACTACGTGTCCTCAGTGGCTAATGAGCAAATAGGTATCAGGAGAGTCCCTAATTTGAAGGTGGCACGACACCCGACCACATGTCAACGTTCATGATGCGGTCAGGACAGTGTCATGACTCGAGGCTTACCATTATTCATGAAGGCTCCTACTAAAACCTCTGCAATTCAGCTTGGAAAATTTCTTAAGAGGAACTGAATGATGGTCAGATTGGAGATCGACCTGGATTTAAAGATTCAACAAATACTAGATAATACAAGCTTGATCAGGAGTAAAGTGCGCGGCATGGTTCAAACTACCTAAAGTTGTGTTGGGTGTGAGCCATTTTACTAATCAAAAAATTCAATCTAGGATGAAGTGGCTCGGATCATAAATAGCTCCAGCTTAAGAAGAAACAGTAAGTCTATGATCCCAAACAACAACCGATCTTCTCATTGGATGGAATCCGATCAATAAATGCTGACTCCAGCTTATCGCAAGCTGATCTAGATATCTAATAAACCTCACCCTAAGGCTTACGAACTCACATATACTCAATCAACTTTGAATTGACACCAAAGTGGCAACTCTGTTATTCTACCGATCCTAAATCATCAACCCATTCAATGGCAAGGTCGATCCAATGGAATCTCTCATAGCATCGCATGACCTTCTGCAACTTTTAGAACATGGATAGAATCTACATATAATGCCCACAACTAACGCCCATGACTTACAACTACAATTTCTAGGTTAGTGGGCAGATTCTCCATCCTAACGGCCCACCATATTAGGCCATAATAGCCTATAACAAATTCGGGCATAATAGTCTATAACTCCGTATCTATATAAAAGATAACAAGGGAACTCTCAAGTAAACAAGCAAAAAGAGAATAGTACTTACACTCTTTCGCTCTCCCATTTCTTTCTTGTTTCCATGTTCTCAAACTCTGACTAACTTAAGCATCGGAGATCTCCCATTGGATCCGATTAGACTTTTGTTGTAGGTTCTTGGAGGAGGAAGCACCCTCAGATTGAATCCGACCTCCACATCGGTGGGTGACTGATATCAGTCCAGGAACTTAAGCAATAAATTGGCACTAGAGGAAGGGCTTATCGTCTATTTTCAAAAATGAAGAAAAAATGATGAGAACATAAATACTAAACACCTCCACCGCTTCCCACAACCAGTTGTCCCGATGTAGTCATCGAAACATGAAGGCCCTAGCAGCGGGTTCGACCCAGTCCACCATAATGGTGGATCCATAGCAGTCGATGTCTTGGTCTAGTATATCCAAGTGCTAGCCACCACCATGCAACAGCTCCAGTAAACCATGGAGAAGCAATGCTTATAGGAGACGGCTGACTAATCTGCTCCATTGCAGCATAGCGGTAGTCCTACACCAGGAGCTCGGGGGAGGATCCCATGGCGTTCTTGTCACTCTAAACTAGCTGCTCCCAATCCTTATCGCCTCAATTGAAAGTCATGGCATCTAGACTTATACTACTCTCATATCCTCTCTTCAATCATCATCTTTTTAGTAGCTCTAATATCGGTGGTACGCCTGTATACCTATCTACCTCATTACCATTTCACTTATAACCCTTTTCATCAGCTAGCGAGTTCCTTGGTACACTCGAACAAGACATAAAGGGCAAATGAGTTTGTGGCTTGCTTGGTAGAACATTATGTAGCTACCATGATATTTCTGAAGAGATGATGGATGCTAACCAGATATCGTAACACATCTTTCAGTAGATCTTCTCCAGGAAGTAGCCATGCAACTTGAATCTTATTTGGAGGAAAGCATGTGTAACCTATTGGAGATGTTCTCATGCCAAGAAGACATTGTGTTGAAGTTGTTTGCAAAAATAAGCAAAATAATTCTAAAAATAATGATTGAATAAGTAAAGACGCTTGATTCTGTTGTTGAAGATTAAAATCTTTGGTCATAGAATACTTTTGACCTAATGAATCATTTTGATGAATATAAAATATTTGAGTATATGATGAAACTAATAACTTGTTGAAGTGTATGTTGAAAAGTTTTTAGTAGGCCAAACCAATTCAAAAATGCCCAAGTAATTATAGAATTTGAGGACAAGAAGAACAAGTTTGGGATGCTACATTGTGAGAAAAGTAAAGGGTTGTTGCCCAGAAGGTAGCATCCCAAGAGAAGGGGGTGAATTAGATTTTTTTCAAAAAATTCTAGAAAATATAACAAATATGTGCTTTAATCAAACTAACTTGAGGGATTGTGAAGTATAAGTAATGTGCAGTAGTAGAATTTAAAGAAATGATGCAATGCAAGAATGTAAAGTAAGAAAGGTAAAGCACAATACAAATACCAAAATTTATAATAGTTTGGTGTAATCCCGCACCTACATCTACTGTCCAAGCTCTTTTTAAGAATTTCACTATAATCACACTGATTACAATGTGATTGTTTATCCAGGCTCATAAAAAAATCCAATTGATTTTTGGACTCACTAAATAAAACCTTACATAATTATTTTGAGGATCACAATCAAACTAGTTGATTTTTCGAGCTCACAACTAAAATCTTCAACAATTATGGACTTGGATGTGCCTAACCCAAGTTTCTTCACCTAAAGAACTTGTAAAAAACCTAAATATAGTGAACAAGAACTTTTGCATAATAAAGTAAAGAAAACTCTTTTAATGCTTAGAGAAGATGGATGAAGGATGGCTCTTTAAAGTTTGAACTTCTCTTTTTAATGCTTGAGAGGTTATAGTTGATAAAGGAATAGACCACTCTTGATGCTCACTGAATTTTTTGCACTAAATTCCTCTCTTTCTTTGTTCCTATAATATTTAATAATCACTCCAATAAATGATGTGTTTCTCTTTTCAATCCACTTCTCTCTTTTCTTCCAAATGATTCTCTAGTTTTTAATTGGCTTAAAAGTGGCTGGAGAATAAGTTTTGACCATTAGAAGGATTAGATTAGCCGTTGGAGTGGAGAAATAGCCATTAGAGAAGGACAAAAAACTAGTGTTAGAAATATTTCTATGTCAAAAGTCGGCTTGCAGTCTTTAAGAGTCGACTCGAGCTAACCATAAGTCGACTGGACCTCTTTAAAAGTCACCTCATGCTCAGAACTGAAAAATCCTATGTTTTGGCTTCCTGAAAGAGTCGACTCAGCTTCTCATGAGTCGACTCGGCCTTTCAAAGAGTTGACTCGACTTCTTCATGAGTTGGCATTTGTAGAGATCCTAAAAATGTAGTCTTCTATCTCGACTGAGAGAATCGACTCGAGCTCCACAAAATCGACTTGTAGTCTGTGCTAATGAGCTCTAATATGCCAAAGTCAACTCTTCTTCACCATGAGTCAACTTTTCTTAACGAAACTTGCGAAAACTTATTCTTTGAAGTACTTTAGCTTGGCATCTTGAGAGGATTTTTTTTAAGAGTAATTTCTTCATTATATCAAAGAAATCCTATATTCATCCTTAAAGCACATGATTAATATCATTTATACTCGATATTTTGTTATCATCAAATTAATCTTAGGATGAGTAGGCCAAAAATCTCCTCCATTTTTATGATAACAAAACTTTGAATATATGTACAATAAAGCATAATGTATTTCAATTACCAATATAAATATGAATCATGAAGTAAATAGGTGAGCATTTGTAAGAATATACTTCATGAATGTTTCATAGAATTTTTATCATAAATTTGAATACAAAAATTCAATATAGCTATATTTAATAATTTTTATACTAAAATTATATTCAGTATATGCTCATTTCATATGATCATCTCAAGCAAACAAATGAAGTATCTCGAGCATGACTTCACCCATATATACTATTGTTAGAAATTGGGGTTGATTGATACGCGCAGCAGAAGGATAAATTAAAATTTTTGATTAATCATGTAGAAAAAATAAACTTAATTTCAGATTAGTTATACGAGATCTTATCTCGATCAATTCCAGATCTCTCATAGTTGTTAAGATTAAGATTAAGAAAAGAAGATAAGATTTTCAGCTTTGTGCAAATAGTTCTTCACCACAATCTAATGATCGTGGATATCTTCACGATTTTTTTTGAAGCCGCACAAGTGTCTGATCTCTATAGATATCCATACGAAGTCATTGTCTGATCAAAATATTTGATCTCACAGAAGTGTTAGCTCCCTTACAGAGATCCTCTTTGATGATGGATGTATTTTTCTCTCTTTGCTGAAATCTTTCTCAAGAATTTCAACCTTTCCTCTTCTCATATCATGCTCCATACGAACAGACGAGGAACCTTTCCTCATCCTTTCTTGATTTTTTTTCTGAAGAAAATTCAGCACCTCAGTCCCTTTTGATTTTCTTCTTAAGAAAATCAACATGCAGCCTTTCTTGATTTTCTTCTCAAAAAAATCTAAAATCCAGCTCCTCTTTTTCTTTCCTTCCCTTTGGCATGTGCCCAACTCTTAGGCATGCAAAGGTTTTGACATCCAACTCTTGGACATATGAGAGAGAGATGAGGTGTGTGTTATGTTGGAGATGTGAGCAAGAGAGAGAGAGGAGGCATGAAGAAGGTTCATCTAAATCCCAAGGCATGAGATCCTCTCTCTGGAAAACCCCCACAGAGCCCAAACTCTTTTTGGGCATGAGAAGTCCATGTAGCACCCCATCTTGGACATAAGAGATTCACATAAGAAAGAGGGCATTGAGGAGTTAACAGACGCCTCTCTTTTAGGAGTCCTAATGCTTTAGGACTCAATTTTGTGCGTGAAACAATTTTCACATGAAGAGGAGGCATCAAAGAGTCATAGGCGTGCACTCCTTCTCAAACTAGGACTCCTTCTCAAGTGGGGCTCCTCCTTTTAGCATGTCTAGGGCATGATCTAATTAGCCAAGGAGTCCCATGGCACCATAACTCTTGGGTGCTATGGGCCGTGTGGAATTGTTACGTAACAAAAGGTGGGGCGCCAACTTAAGGAAAAGGTACTTCTGCATGTTAATCATCTTTTGATGGATAGAGTCACAAGTTGTATGGACTTTGATCGAATCAAAATTCTTATCTCATATGAAATGGCTTAGACTAAGTCAAAATTCTTATCTCGTTAGGAGTCCAATTGTATTTGGGTTAGATTATGTTAACTCTTTGCCATATCAAATAAATCCAACCATCTGATAAGATACAACCTCTTTGTGTGTGATCTCAAAGATTCTATTCTATCCGGTAATGAAAAATATTGTGATCTCTATCAACAACATCATTGAAACTCCTTCCAATGGATTAAACAATCCCAACTCATCCAATGAGAATTATTGATCATCAAAATAATTTTCATAAGTCTTATAATCCATCAGTGACGTCTAGCAGCATGTAGTGGCATTCCAGCAGAATGGAATAGATGAACCTCTAGGTGTAATTACTATATGATACAATCCTTCTATCATAAGTTTCTATAAAATGAAGGTTATAGAATTTCTCGTCAAACCCCATCATCTATTATATGTCAAATTTATTTGACTCGAGTTCTCAATATGAAAACTATGAAAACTCTTTTTCATTATCTAAATTAAATCTCATAAATCATATAGGACTAACTTTCTTATCTACCAAGGGTGATAGATTTCATACAGATATACATTCTATTCCTACAATGAACCTACTACATCCAATATGTACTGCAAGGATCCATATGACTAGGAGATCAAATGCATGTATAGTTAAACTACAGCAATGCTATTTTGAATACCCAAGGCACCATAAGTCAAAAGACTAGTCACACTACTGCAATATCGAGTAATTTACTGATGAGTGAATAGACATCCAAATGACTCTCATATTGATCATGTTCGGTATCTTATTTTCTAACAACCACCTGCACTCTCTCTCCAATATCTCCACACTGTAGACTCGAGACTTGTCTATCCTAAAAGGAAAGCAATTTGTGCACCAATCTATTCGGATCAATCATCATCTCCATGATGATCCATCGATCGAAAGTATTTATAAATTAATCATCAATAATACATACCTCAAATTCTCAACTTTTGAGAATGTGTCAATATCTTATTAATTCTTTGGATGATTTATGGACATATACATAATATGAATGAAATAAATAATCTAATTATAAAATATCAAATATAAATTATATCTTAGAATAAATACATATATCAGTCTGACTAACTTCTAAGATATATATCTAACAACTATTTAAAATACTACAAGAAAACAGACTATTAGCGATGGCTAGTTACCATTTCTAATAGCCAATTTATTATCACTAATACTATTAGTGACAGCACATCATTGCTAAAAATCAATAGAATAATCTTGTCACTAATTATCATTATTAGCAACAGTAATTCAGCCATCGTTAATAATGCTAATTAGTGACGATATTAGCGATAAAAAGCTATCATTAATCATTTTAATTTTTCTTAATTAAAATGTTAAAAACTATTAATGATGACATAACCGTCACTACTACCATCACTAATAGTTTTTAATTTTTATTAAATATAAAAAATTATTATGATGGTAAGTACCATCGCTAATGCCATCGTTAATAGTTTTAATTTTTAAAAAATTATAATTAATATTTAAA
>KE506446.1:108859-123784 GCA_000441515.1 Elaeis oleifera
CAACATGAAAAATTTCAAGAGAGATCTTTGCCCTTAGACATGGCATTCATCTCTCCAAAAAGATGTGTCCTAACACACCTGAGGAGATCCGACACATGAGCAAGATCCCTTATGCTTTGGCAATAGGGAGCCTCATGTATGCCATGTTATGTACACGCCCTGATATAGCACTTGCCATGAGTGTTACGAGTAGATATTAGGCAAATCCAAATGAAGAACACTAGATTACTGTTAAAAATATCTTTAAGTACTTAAGAAGAACTAAGAATTTTATGTTGGTCTTTGGTGGAGGATCGGAGCTAAAAATTGAGGGATACACCAATTCAGACTTTATGATTGATATCGATGATAGAAAGTCTACATCGGGGTGTAGCTTCTTGTGTGATGGTGGTGCGGTTAGCTGAAAGAGTTTCAAGCAGCCGATCATTGCAAATTCGACTATGAAAGTCGAGTACATCGCTATCTCTGAAGCTGCTAAAGAAGTCTTTGGTTCAAGAAGTTTATTCTGGAGCTAGGTATGATGCCATTAGATGCCATTGCACTGCACTATGATAACAATGGCGTCATAGCCCTCGCTAAGGAGTCCAAGTCTCACCAGAAGTTCAAGCACATAGAACGACGGTTTCACATCACATACGAATACCTCGAGAAGAAGTTCGTCAAGGTGCAGAGAGTCGACTCCGCATTGAACGTGGTGGATCCACTGACCAAGCCTCTCAGCTAGCAGAAGATCGAAGCTCATCTTGAGAAGATGGATCTTAGATATATGGTCAATTGGCTTTAGGTCAAGTGAGAATTTGTTGAATTTGTATCCTAGAAGCCAATTGTTGGCTGACACATTATATAATTTCAGGACCTAAACTTGTACTTGTAATCTTTTATTATCAATAAAAAAATTTTATTCAATTATAGTTATGTATCCATGGTTTATCCTAAAATTAACAAATATGATTTGTATATTCTTAAAAAGTTAAGAGTTTGAGACATACATTAATTAGTGGTTAATTTCTAAATGCTCCCGATCAAAGGATCGTCATGGAGAACAATGATCAATCTATTTGAGATCAGTGCATGGTTCACCTCTCTCATAAACAAATGAGTCTCGGATCTGCAATGTAAAGACACTGGGATGAAGGTGCTGGTGGTTGTTAGAGAACAACTTACACTGAGCATGACCAACATGAAAATTATATGGATGTCTACTCACTGATCAGTGATCTTCTCGATGCTACAATAGTGTGAGTGATCCTTTGACCTGCGGTGCCATTCGCTATTCACAATAAGGCTACTGGGTTTGACTGCACGTTCTCTTGGTCCCTAGCCATTCGGATCTTAGCTGTGTATATTGGCATCAGTAGGTTCAGGTTCGCTGTTTGAAGTAGGATGCATCTAGATGGAATCTATCGATCTTGGTAGAAAGAAATATTCTATGTGATTTGCGAGATTAAGTTCAGAAAATTTTTGACTAAAGCAAGTGTGAATACTGAAAAAGAGTTTTCATAAAATTCACAAATGAACTCGAGTCGAGCCAATCTTGCATATGACTAACGATGGAGTCTGACGAGTTCTCCATGATCTCCATCAAGTCAGAACTCATGATAGAAGGACTGAATCATACGATAACTGTACCTAGAGATTCATACTTTCATTCTACTGAATTACCACACATACTACTAGCTGTCAATGATGGATTGTGAGACTCACGGACGTCTTCTTAATAATCGATGGCCTTCGAAGGATAGAATTAAATATATTCTAATCTATCGAAAATAGTTTCGATGATATTATGATAGAGATCACAATATATCTCAGTACCGGATAAAATGGAACCTATAGGGTCATACATTAAGAATTTAATCTCAAATTTTGCCAATTGGGCTTATGAAGTTCCAATTGAATTAGGGTTTATTGAAATCCTATTAGGTTTATGAGAACCATGCTAGCACACGGTTAAACCTAATTCTTCTCGAGACTTCAATTTGATCAAATTCATAGTCTTGAACCTAATCTAAATCTATTTGGGTTTAATTAAGCTCTTAATTATCAGCCCAAGAGTATTTGATTAAGTCAATTAGTTGACATAATTATCCTAACATTATCTTTTCTTTATCTTCTAATTATCTCTAAGTATGCATGTGGAATAGATGGAAGATTGGGTGGTGCCTTCCTTCTCTTTTGGCAAGAATTGGATGCCAAATCCTAGAGGGGCCACCCCCTCTTATGTGGCAAGGTGTGGAGGAGAGAGAGGTGGGGCCACACCCCTTCTTATAGAAATCCTATTGTGGGACACCAAGAGTTGGCACCCCAACTACGTGACATGTATTCCTAGGGTGCCTCTTGTACATGCTTAAAGGGCTGATCATATATCATTTATATCTGATTTTAATTGAATAATTAGATTAAAAAAGTAGAAGATTCTTATGAGATAAGGATCTATCTTTTTCAGATAATTGGGTTACTATTACGTGTCAGGGTAGTGCCTATATAAAGGGTATGTCTCTAGGATTCTAGGTAATTGATTTTGGTGAAAATCTCTCCTCCTCCCTTCTCCATGCCTCCTCTCCTCCATCTCTTCTATTCCACACCCAAGAGTTGGGCATCTCCTTTTTCACATGCCAAGAGGTGCTGCTTTGTCTTCAAGAGTGAAGATCAAGGAAAAGAAGAAGAAGGTTGCTGATCATGGAGTTGATCCCACAGTTCAAATCAAGGTATTGATCAAAGTGCTTTAGGTTAAAATTCTTCTTGGGAAGAAGAGTCTTCTATGAAAAAAATCCGTTCAAGATTGATTCCGATGGATACCCATAGAGGTCGGACATGTGTGTGGCTCGAGCATCTATAAATCCATGATCATCAGAAGTGGCGAATATCTATTTGCGCCAAAGTAATGAGATCTGATCTCATATTTATTTTAAATTCTAAATTGTATATATGTGTTTTCTTCTGAACTTGGATAGGATTAGATTTGATCTTTTGCATGTGGAGTTAAAGGGTTTAACCCATTTTATTTTCACTATATTTTTTAAAAGTTTTGAAATCTACACATGCTGCCTACCCAGTTTTCTGACAAATATAGCTTTGAAAGGCATGCAAATCCTCATGCCAAAATCAGATTGGCATGAGAATGGCATGGGCAATTTGGGTGGTTGGCACATGGGATGAATCCAATCCAATTTGGACTCAAGATTCTTCCAAATAGATGAATAAACCTAATCAAATTAGGTATCAAATCAGATCCTAATCCAATTAGGATTTAATTGAACTCAAGTATTGATCAAATCAAAAATTGAATTTCTTTATAATTGAGTTATGTCATAACTCAATCAGGCCAAATCCAATCTAAGTCAAACTGAATCCAATTCGATTAGACTTGATCCAAACCTCACTGCTCAATCAAATAGAGCTAATTAGCAATCTAATTGCTAATTAGTCCTCCTATAATTCACTAACTCTTAGCAAATTATTTATTATAATTTTTGTATAAGATTAATCATTAATCACATTGACGATTATACCTTCTATATTTCATAATCATTGATCAACCATCTGATCAGATAAGAATCTCTTTTGTGTATGACTCTATATATTATATTCTGTCTAGCAGTGAGATATATTGTGAGCCATATCATAATGTCATCAAAACTTCTTTCAATGGGTTGGAATAATTTTAACTCTACCTTTCGAGGATTATTGATCATCAAGACAACGCTCAACAAGTCCCACAATCCATTAGTGATACCTAGCAGTATATAATGGCAACCCAATAGAATGAAAGTATTGAACCTCTAGATACATTTATCATATGATTTAGTTCTTTTATCATGAGTCTTAACTCGATGGAGGTCATAGAGAATTCATCAACCCAACATCAGTCATATGCCAGATTGACTCAACTCGAGTTCACTTGTAAATCCTATGAAAACTCTTTTCAGTATTCACACTTACTTTGACAAAGACTTTCTGAACTTAGTCTTGTAAATCACATAGGACTATTTTTTTCTATCAAGATCGATAGATTTCATCTAGGTGCATCCTACTCCTAACAGCGAATCTGAACCCACTGAAGCCAATATACACCACAAGGACTCAAATGGTTAAGAGTCCAAGTTTAGGTATAGTCAAACTCAGTAGCCTCACTGCAAATAGCCAATGCATCGTAGATCAAAAGATCACTCATATCACTACAGCATCGAGAAGATCACTGACGAGTGAGTAGACATCTAAATAATTTCTCATAATGGTTACGCTTACAAGTTATTCTCTAACAACCACCTGCACTCTCATCCCAATGTCCCATACTGTAGACTCGAGACTCATCTGTCTGAAAGGAAGATGATCTGTGCACCAATCAAACTGGATCGATCACTATCCTCTGTGATGATCCTCCGATCGAAAATACTTAAAATTAACCACTAATAATGCATATCTCAAATTCTTAATGTCTTGAGAATATACAAAATCATATATTAATCTCTAGGATAAATCATGGACACATAAGACATGATTGAAAATAAAATTATTCTTTATAAATAATAAATATTTTACAAGTATAAATTTATGTTCTGAAATTATAAAATATGTCAGCTAATAATTGACTTCTAAGGCACACATCCAACAAACTCCCACTTGACCTAAAGCCAATTGGCCATATAACTAAGGTCCATCTTTTGAAGGTGAGCTTCGACCTTCTGCAGGCTAGGAGACTTTATCAGTGAGTCCACCATATTCTGCATGGAGTCAACTCTCTGCACCTTAACAAACTTCTTCTCGAGGTATTCGCATATGATGTGGAATCATCATTTTATATGCTTGAACTTCTGGTGAGATTTGGGCTTCTTAGCGAGAGATATGGCACCGTTGTTGTCACAGTGCAGCGTGATAGTATCCAATGACATTATACCTAGCTCCGCAACGAGCTTCTTGAACCAGAATACATCTTTAGCAACTTCAAAGGTGGTGATGTACTCTACTTTCATGGTCGAATCTGCAATGACCGATTGTTTAGAATTTTTCTAACTAACCAATCCACCATTATATAAGAAATACACTCCGATGTAAACCTTCTATCATCGACATCAGACATAAAGTTCGAATCGATGTATCCTTCCACTTTCAGCTCCGATCCTCCACCAAAGATCAAAATAAATTCTTAGTCCTTCCCAAGTACTTAAGGATGTTCTTCATAGCAATCCAGTGCTCTTCATCTGGATTCGACTGATACTGCTCGTGACACATGGCAAGGGCTATATCAGGTCGAGTACATAGTATAGCATATATGAGGCTTCCTATTATCGAAGTATAAAGGATCTTGCTCATACGTTGGATCTCCTCAGGTGTGTCAGGACATATCTTTTTGGAGAGGTAAATGCCATGCCTAAGGGATAAGAGACCCCTTTTGGAGTTTTTCATGCTGAACCTTTTCAGCACCTCTTCTATATACATTTTCTGTGAAAGTCCTATCATTCTTTAGTTCTATCTTTATAGATCTTTATACCAAGAATGTAGGAAGTTTTTCTAGATCTTTCATGAAAAATTTCTTTGACAACCATATTTTGACCGTTGTCAACATGAGAATATCATTCCTAATCAGGAGGATGTCATCCACATACAATATGAGGAATGTGACAATGCTTTCACTGACCTTTTATACACATAGGGCTCCTCCTCATTTTTGATGAAATCAAACGATTTGATCACATCGTTAAAGTAAGTGTTTCAACTCTGAGACACTTGCTTGAGTCCATATATATGGATCTTTATTAGATGTGAAATCCATAGGCTGCTCCATATAAATATTTTCTCAAGATATCCATTTAGAAAGACAGTTTTCACATCCATCTGCTATATTTCATAATCATAATAGGCCACAACCATAAGCAGAGTGCAGATAAATTTTAGCATGGCTACGGGTGAAAAAATTTCTTGATAGTCAATGCCATCATGTTGACTATAATCTTTTACAATCAATCTTGCCTTATAGATCTCTACCTTACCATCTGAACCTATTTTCTTTATAGATCCATTTACACCCAATTGGTACAATACCTTTAGACGGATCTATTAAGGTTCAAACTTGGTTGGAATATATGGAGTCAATTTCTGACTTCATCGCTTCTTTCCATTTTTCAAAGTCTACATCTAACATCGCTTCATCATAGATTTTAAGATCATTCCTAATGTTTCTATCTCCCAGAAGGAATGCTTCCTCTAAATCCTTTATAAGTATACCTAAGTACCTTTCAGGAAGATGGAAGATCCTACTTGATCTACAAGATGAAGGAGGTACCACATCTACTAGCTCACTACTAGGTTCAGGTTATTGGACTCGATGCTCTTCAGAGATCTTCTCTTCGAGCTCAATCTTTCTCCCATTGCCTTCATCTTGGATAAACTTCTCTTCCAAGAAGACAGTAATACAGCTCACAATCACATTGTGATCCTCAGAAAGATAAAAAAAGTATCCCATGGATTATTTAGGATATCCTATAAAATAAGCCCTAAATGACCTAGCCTCTAACTTATGCACCTGCTGTCATTTGATATGGGCCAGACATCCCAAATCTTAAGATAACTACTATTAGAAACTGATAGTTTTACGCATGTGTTTCAAAAATTTTTCAAATAAACATGCAGCAGAACAGATCTGGATTAAATTTTAACCTAGCATGCATCAAATCCAATCTAAAAACTACCTAAGCATGGATCTCATGACATAACAAAGCATGCATAATCTGAAACTTAAAACCATAGGTCGTATCTATGCTATAGATCACATCTACGATGAAACTGAGATCAAATATTGATACCTGAGTGTGGGTTGATCTATACCGTAGCTGATAATCTTGGATTTAAAGGTTCTTCTAGCTGCACAGATGTCTGACCTCTACAGGTATCCATATGAAGCTCCTGATCGGATCAAAGGTCTGATGAACTCCTTGGGTGCTAGATCCCTTGCAAAGTTCTGCTCTTGATGGCTGATCTGGCTCCTCCTTTAGATCTCTCAGACTCTTTCAGAGAAGAAGAAGGCTTCTAGGAGGAAGAAGAGGTGGAGGAAGAAGGTGAAGATAAGAAATACTTTTTCTCTTTTCTCTTTTTCCAAAATCAATGCCTAGATCTTGATAAGAAACCCTAGACCCTTCTCACGCCAAGACGGAAATCGCCTATCCTAGAAGTCATGCCAAAATAGATTTGTTTCTTTTCTCTAAATGTGATATCTGATGTCTCACGATAATCCCTCTTTTTAACACCAAAATCATTCCTATTTATGGTTGGCATCCCAAAAGAATTTGGATGAAACCAAACTCTATCAAAACAAGGAATTAGGGTTTATCAGGTTTTAAAGTTGAATTCAAATCCAATTTGAATTCAACTTCAAACCTAATCTCATCCATATCTCGGTGTGGAATAGAGGGGGCAACCACACCTATTGGTGTGAAGAATCTCTCACACAAAACCTGATTTGCGTTGAGAAAGGTCGGCATTAATAAAGGTGCGGCGCAAAGGGAGGAAGAGTTCCATACAATTAAGTCTCTTGGTTGGTTCTAATTTAGTCCCAAACCACATCAAATTTGGTTAGACCCAAAGAGATAAGAGAACCTAATCTAATTAGGAACCTAATCTTCTTAATTAAATTCTAATTCAAATAGAAGTTAACCAAACTCAAGTTCTGATCAAATCAGAAATTAATCTCTCTCATAATCGAGCTAAACCTAATTCAAGTCAAACTGAATCCTATTCAATTAGACTTGATCCAAACCTCATTGCTCAATCAAATTGAGCTAATTAGTAATCTAATTACTAATTAATCCTCCTATAATTTACTAACTTTAGTAAATTATTTAATTATAACTTTTGAATATGATTAATCATCAATCACATTGACGATTATATCCTTCAACAATTCATAATCATTGATCAACCAACTGATCAGACAAAAATCTCTTTTGTTTATGACACCATAGGTTCTATTCTATCTGATAGTAAGATATACTGTGATCTCCATCATAATATCATCAAAACTTCTTTCGATGAATTAGAACAATTTCAACTCTACCTTTCAAGGGTCATCGATCAACAAAATGATGCTCGACGAGTCTCACAATCCATCAGTGACACCTAACAGTATATAGGAGCAACCCAGCAGAATGAAAGTATTAAACCTCTAGATACAGTTATTGTATGATTCAATCCTTCTATCGTGAGTTCCAACTTGATAAAGATCATGAAAACTCATCAAATCCCAACATCAGTCATATCCCAGATTGATTCGACTCAAGTTTACTTGTGAATCCTGTGAAAATATCTTTTTGATATTCACATTTGCTTCAGTCAAAGACTTGCTGAACTCAGTCTCATAAATCACATAGGACTTCTTTTTTCTACCAAAATCGATAGATTCCATCTAGATACATCCTACTCCTAACAGTGAATTTGAATCCACTGAAGCTAACATACACCACAAAGATCCAATTGGCTAAGAGTCCAAGTTTAGGTGTAGTCAAACTCAGTAGCCTTACTACGAATAGCCAATGTATCTCAGATCAAAAGATCACTCATACCACTGCAACATTGAGTAAACCACTAATGAGTGAGTAGTCATCCAAGTGATTTCTTATATTGGCCATGCTCAGTATAATTTATTCTCTAACAACCACCTGCACTCTCATCCTAATATCTCCATACTATAGACTCGAGACTCATCTGTCTGAAAGAGAGGTGATCTGTGCATCAATCTAACTAGATCGATCACTATCTTCTGTGATGATCCTACGATCGAAAATATTTAGAAATTAACCAGTAATAATATATGTCTCAAATTCTCAATATCTTGAGAATATACAAAATCATCTATTAATCTCTAGGATAAATCATGAATACATTAAAATATGATTGAAAATAAAATATCTTTTATTGATTAATAAAAATTATAAGTATAATTAATATCCTAAATTATAAATATGTCAGCCAACAATTAACTTTTAGGACACACATCCAACAAACCAAGAGTTGGCTTCTTACTATGCCATAACTCGTATGGTGAGGTAGAACAAATTTAAAGAGAATCTTATTCAAAAGATGAAAAGCAGAAAGCAATATATGACCACAGAGAAAAATAGAAAAATCCATGAAGCTCATCATAGATCAGACTATATTTAATAGGATCTAATTTCTCTTTTCAGATATCCTGTTGAGCTGAGAGATCCTTGGAGGTGTCCATTGTGAGATTATATCACTATCTTTGAGATAGATCCAAATTTTTCACTAAATATTTCTCTCCTCGATCTGATCGAAGAATATTTATGAATTTTTTGATCTACTTTTTCACTTTATATCTAAACTTCTTGAACTTTTCAAAGGCTTCAGACTTGTATCGCATCAGGTAAACATATACCATGAGTAATCATCGATAAAGGTTATGAAGTAGAGATAGCCACCCCTGGCCTATATATTGAATGGACCACATACATCAACATGCACTAGGGCTAATATCTCAGTGGTCCTTTTTTTGTGTCTTATAAAGGATAGTTTAGCCATCTTTTCTTGAAGATAGGACTCACAAACTAAATAAGACTCGAAAGTCAACGGCCCCAAAAGGCCGTCTTTTTTCAGTTTGTCAATTCTGTCCTCTCCTATATGGCCTAGCCTAAGATGCCACAGATATTTTGGTTAATCCTATCTTTAGATCTCTTAGATCCTATAGTATTTGTAATTTGCTCGTTAATATTAATACCTGCATCCACATGCAAATGATATAGTCCATTAATTAAAAAGGCACATGCAACAACTTTATTCTAAAATAAATTATACATAAATCTTTATTAAATAAAAATGATAATTATTCTATACCAACACAAATACAGAAATCAAATTTACTGGCTACAGATACATAATAATAATCTTTCAAAAGCAAACTAAATTCTAATGATAGTCGTAGAGAGTAGGTTCCGACGGCTACAGCAGCAACTCTTATCCCATTACAGACTTGAAGAGTGATTTCACCTTCTCTCAGCCCTCTAACTTCTTCTAGACCCTACATAGAAATGCATAAATGAGCACTCAAATCAGAATCTAAAATTCAACTAAAAGAAGAAGAAATAATTAGATTAGTTTTATAACGAACAAATCAGATGTACCTTCAGAAGACGTATCCTTCTTATTCTTCACACTTGCCAAGTACGCAGGATAGTTCCTTCTCCAGTGACCTTCGACATTACAGTGGAAACACTTTCCCTTGTTACTGGCCTTCTTTGAAACCTCCTTCTTTGGCCTGCTCTCAATCTACTACTTCTTCACAAACTGCTTCTTCTTTTCAAATAGACTTTCTCTCAGAGGAAGCCCACTCCACAGTAAGAACCATGCCCCTTGAATTTTTCAAGGTGCTCTCAGCTGTCACCAACATATTCAACAACTCGAACAAAGTGCTATCAATCTTATTCATATAGTAGTTTATAATCAACTACCCATATGAATCAGGAAGGGATTGCAGGATCAGATCTAGCTATAATTCTTATCCATAATCATCTCGAGCTTTCGAAGCTCTTCAATATCTTTGATCATTGTCAATCAATGATCATTGACAGACTATCCATCATATATCTTTGCTCTAAAAAATTTTCGTGAGATCTCAAAATGAGTCATGCGACTCTGCTCACCATACAACTCTTGCAGGTAAGTCAGCATGTCCCTGACAGTCCTCATATCTTCATACAGATGCTGAAGATTATTGAATATGGATGCAAGAATGTAGCATCTAGCCCTATTATCTTCGTCCATCCACTTTTCAAGTGTAGCTTGTTTTGAAAATTATATCCCAAAGCCAATTGTCTGCCTACTGATGGTTGAGCTCAATATTGTAATTGTATATGAATTATTAAATAATAGATGTTATTTAGTTTTTCATCACTTTGTACATCTTCTTTGAACTCCTATATTATGATGAAATCTTTAAGATTATTTGAATCAATATAGAAAGATATATTATTTAATCCTTAAACCTAGTTTACGACCAAATAATATGTTGTTATTAGGATGATAGGTATATTAAGTGTAGGTCATTGTGTGTAATAGACATTAATTATTCTCTTAACCAAAGAATGTGGAGACACTGACATGGTATGCAAGTGAGATGTAGGTGTACATCTCACTAAATGTGACCAACTGTGGAGCACTCTACTGTCAAGAGTAGCTCGCGAAAGATATGGATATAAGTGTTCCCCTGATTTGAGACCACCATGGTGACTTGTAAGCAACTCACTATGCTTTGATGCTAGACTATCTGAATTTTAATTTAGTAATAAAAATTTTGAGCACAGTCAAGTACTTACAAAGTCAGTGTATGAGTCAAAATAAAATTGATCCCTTCGAATAAGTAGGAGTTAATATATCACTGTATTTCAATTCAGTAAAATCTCAGTCAGAATAATCCATGTGATGGATTTGAAAAGTTAAAATATAATGTAGATGACCTTTTCTAGGTTGACTGTTAGACCCTAGGTCATCTTGGATATTAGGATCAAAGGGATGAATTATATGGTAACCATAAGCCAATGGATTCTTGAATGTTGCTTAACAATCTTTCGACCTTTTCGGACGTCGGATATCATTGCTAGATGGTCACTTTGACTAGTATAAAAAATTATTCTATGCTATCAGCTTAGGTTCAAAACTATGAGGTCACACTCAAAAAAAATTTGACTGATCATGTACTGATTGATGATTGAGAATCATTCCAGGGTATAACCGTCAATTTGATTAATGATTAATCTTGTATAAAAATTATAATAAATTAATTTGCTAATAGTTGGTTGAATTATAAAAGGATTGATTAGCAATTAGATTGTTAATTAGCTCAACTTGATTGAGCATTGAAATATGAATCAAGTCTAATTGAATTAGATTTAATTAGATTTGATCTAATTAGGTTATAAATGACCTAATCGCTAAGGATGTTCGATTCCTGATTTGATCAAAATTTGAATTCGATTAATTTTAATTTGATTAAGATTTAATCGAGATAATTTGTTATCTAATTAGATTAGGTTCAATGGTATGAAAACCTAATTGAATAAAATTTAAGTTCAAATAGATTTGAACCAAAGCCCATGCGCCACCCTATCTCTGCACCCTTCTTTTCTTCATGCAAGAAATGTTTCTATATGAATGTTTCTCATGCCTAGAAGAGGACTGTTGCCCACTTTCTGATCCCCTTTGGATTTAGATGAGGTTGGTTTAAAATTTAAGTTCAAATGGTTTGAATTTAGATTCTAACTTGGAGTCTAAATCTAGTTGGACTCTTCCCAACACCGACCTCTCTTCCCATGCATAAAAACTATTTTGTGTGATAGTTTTCCATGCCAATTTGATATTTCTCACCTCTCTTTTGTACCTCCTTGGGATAGGATACGATTAGTTGGGTTTTGAATTCAAATAGGTTTGAATTTGAATGAAACTGTCTTATGTTTATCCTATCCTATCTCATCTCCATGCCTAGATTAAAACCTCTCCATTTTTGTGTGAGAAAGTGTGAGGCTTTTACCATGGAAATTGGTTTCTGAGAGAGAGGGGGTGTGAAACAGAGAGGGGGCAGGTCACTCTATGCGACAGAAAGAGAAAAATTGTTTCCTCTTTGGGCGTGAGTTCCAGGATGGGGTCTAGGGTTTCGGCTTAAGATTTTTGTGAGAGAAAAAATCAAAAAGGGTCTTGTTCTATACTTCCTACACCACCTCCTCCTCCTATTGTTCCATCTTCTAATCTAAAAGAGTCCAGATGATCTAAAGAAAGAAGCACAAATCAGCCATCCAGTGCCTTTCACACGAGCTAACACTCCTAGGAAAGGACGATCTGATCAGAGCTTCGAGCGGATATCCTGTAGAGGTTGGATATGCTGTGTGGCTCTTCAATATTAGAAAGAATCCATTATCATGTCTATCAATAGCAGTGATCATCGACTCATGCTCTGGTAAAGAATCTAATCTCTATATATAAGATCTACTATTGATTAGTTTGCTTGTTTCATATTCGATCTGCTTGCATGATTGATATAATCAATCGCACTTAAAATCAGATGTCATATTTATTCACATCAATCATACTTAAAATTAGATGTTGTATTTATTCACATCATATGATCCTAATTAGGTAGTTTTTAGATCAGATCTAGGGCATGCAAATAGATTAAAATATTTAATCTGTAGTCTTCTGCTAAAAATTTTTGAAAATACATGCTTTGAACTGTTAATTTTTCTTCAAATGGTATCAGAGCTGCGTTTCTTATGACATATATATTATGCATATAATCTGATTTTAAATTATTTAGATTAGATCTAAATAATTAATTTTAATTCTAAGTAGTATGGTAGTCGAATTGGGTAGAATGCCATAGCCGTCCGATCATAGAAGAAAGTAGGATTTCATAGCTCTCTCCTCCCATTCGATGGGATTCTTCTATGGCATGTACAGGTGCTGCATGGTTAATTCTCATGAAGATGAACAATGAAAGGAGTTTAAAAATTTTTATTTTTGGATCTGATATATTGTATATTAGATCTAAAATTAATTTTAGTTAATTGTGTGATAATTTATAAAAATATTCTATAAAATTTGAAACTATTTTCAAATACCGAATCCCAACCCATGTCAGTCCAAAACTTAATCGAGAATTAAGTGATCTAGATTTGAAAATCAAAGATCTAAAACCTTTTTTTAATAAATCATGGGTTTATGGGTTAGCTCGAGTCAAGTCCGTTTAACTAAATTAGATCTAGGATTAGAAATCATTGATAATGGATTATGTTAGTAATTGATCAAATCTAATTAATAATTAATTTGATTAGGTCAATTCTTTCTTGATCAATTCTCAATAGTTGTAGTTGGTCAGAGTCCATGTCTTTGATTAAACCAAGATGGACCTCGATCGTAGCTCTGTGATCGAACCCAAGTATATCAGTTGATCGAATTAAAACTGATTAACCAATTAATGTCTAAAGTAAGTATGACAGTCTTGATCGATGGTCATTAATTGGGAGCTACTCACATAGATTGAGTCTATGGTGAGTTAATAGCAAATCTCCCCATCAATCTCACTTACCTGGCCAATGTGATGAATCATATTTAATTAGATCATTTAATGATTAGAGTTGACCCATGCTAGCTAGAAAATCTGTATGACTGATTTAGGTGCCCCTAGTTTGACTTGTTTATAGTCTTCTTCATGACTTGATAAAATCAATGAGAGGATTTGTGACTAGTCGGCTGGACCAGCTCATATCTAGTCTTCTTTGATCTGACTTGGTGAAGTCAGTGGAAGCATTATGATTAGCTAGTCAGTCTTTCTCTTTCTTAATACATCTAACTAAATTCTCTACAATTATTAGGTCCTTAAAAATGAAATAGTTATGGTGATAATTAGATCATAGCCTCCCATTAAGTTGGATGATAATAGGTCCAACAATTGAGATAATCATTAGAGGCGCCACACACATGATGCTCATCTGGCTGTCGAAATTATTACTTATAATATGTTGATTTAGATGTGTCTTTCTAATGATGGTCAGATTGGTCGAGCTACACTCAGATCTGATCATTCATTTGTCAGATGTACTAAATTCTAACATGTTAATGGTTGAACCTAACCAGGACTTTTAGTAGAGGTGCCACACGTCTGTTGAAGAGGTGCCTGAGGCAAAATTAATTGCTAAAGTTGTTGGTGAAATAATTAGTTAAGAATCTATCCATGAGTGCACAAGGGTTGGTCGAGTCATACTCGGACCCATGTGCAGCCTGTGAAGATTTTAGTACCCGCTAAGAATTAATGTAATTCTTCAAATTGGAGATAGAGGCTATCAATTCAAATAAAGTAGTAGAAAACTCTTTAGATTAAATCTATATCTTAGGCTTAATCAATTCATATACTAATTAAATTTAATTTTT
>KE506446.1:140855-158367 GCA_000441515.1 Elaeis oleifera
CGTGGCGGTCGCAGGTCTGAGGGACATTTATATCCATATCCCATCGGAGCAAATCTTGACAGCAGAAATAGCTCCGGAGTCGGTCACGTTCAGTGCAAATGTACCATTTTATCTCACCTGTATGTCATACCAGTATCTCCACACTCTTTGATTATAAGGACAACCAACCCATATGGCACACAACGATCTATGCTCGATAAACGTTGTCGTCCTTAGTAACAATGTATCATTTGGTCGCGAACAGGTTTAAGGACTAAGCGACAAATTCTCCTTTGTCGAGTCTAAATAGTCCTAAGGACTTCACCACAACACAGGAGTTCATTAGAAGATGAAACATTTGTGATGAAAAAATATCAAATTAACTTTTATTATTTATAATTCATGTACTAATACAAAAGGAGCACAACCGTCAATAGACTGACGATTGATTTTGGGACACTATTCCCAACAGTAAGTAGATCTTCAAAAAAAAAGAGGTGCAGATGGAAAGGTGGAGATCTATAAAGTCCGTCCGATTGTCAAGAGTTATTGTCAATGTTATGGTACTGACTATGATGATATATTTTTTTCTGTGGCAATGCTTAAGTCCATTCGGATCATGCTTGCAATAGCAGCACACCTAGATTATGAAATCTGATAAATAGATGTGAAAATAGCCTTTCTAAATGGAGAGCTGGAAGAAGAGGTATATATAATACAACCTGAAAGTTTCATATCCGCAAATAAGTCTAGGGTGTGCAAGCTTCAAAGATCTATTTATGGACTGAAGCAGGCATCTTGGAGTTCGAACATGTATTTTGATAAAGTGATCAAAACAGATGGCTTCGTTAAGAATGAAGAAGAACCGTGCATATACAAGTGGGTTAATAATTCTGTGATAATATTTCTTATTTTGTATGTGGATGATATTCTCTTAATCGAAAATAATATTCTTGTATTATAAGAATAAAGATTTGGCTATCATCACAGTTCTCTATGAAGGACTTGGGAGAAGCATCTTATATCCTTGGGATGAAGATCTATAGAGATAGAATTAAGAAGTTGCTTGGGTTATCCCAGTTCACGTACATTGATACTGTACTGAAGCGGATCAGCATAAAAATTTTAAAAAAACTATCTTTCGATAGGCCATAAAATTTTTTCTCAAAGAGAGATTATCCGACAACTCCTCAAGAGAGAGCATATGAGTAGAATTTCATATGTGTCGATAGTAGGATCCATTATGTACGTCATGACATGTACGAGACCGAATGTGGCATACTCACTAGAGATAACGAGCAGATACCAATCCGATCCAGATGAGAACCATTGGAAGATTGTAAACACTATCTTTAAATATTTAAGAAATATTAAAGACCAGTGGCTTGTCTATGGAGAATATAACTTAAACTTGTGGGTTTATAGACTTCAATTTTTAGTCAAATCATAATGATAGCAAGAGTATATTAGGATATATATATATATCCTGAATGATGGAACAATCTGCTGAAAAAGTTTCAAACTGTACATCATGGTCGACTCTACTTGCGAGACGAAATATATCGTGACATCCAATGCTACGAAGGAAGCTGTGTAGTTGCAGAAATCCATCGATGAGCTAAGAGTGGCACCCTCCCTTGATAACCCTATCTTGTTGTACTGTGACGGCACTGGCACCATTGCTTAGATGAAGAAATCGAAGTCACATTAGTGCACCAAGCATATTCTATGCTGCTACCATCTGATCGAGAGATCATTGATTGAGGTGACATCGAGCTTCAGAAGATCGACAGAAAAAGAATCTGATCGATCCATTTACTAAAGCCCTCAGTGTCAAAGAGTTTAAAGATTATAAATCGAAGATGGGTATACAATATTATATCGATTGACTTTAATCCGAGTGGGAGTTGTTGGGAAGTGTGTCCCAAAACTAATCGTTAGCCGGTTGAACTCATTATTATAATTATATATAAATTATTAAATAATAAATATTATTAGTTTTTATTACTTTGTATATCTTCTTTGAACTTCTGTGTTGTGATGAAGTCCTTAGGACTATTTGAATCGATATAGGAGGATATATCATTTAGTTCTTAAATCTAGTTCACGACCAAACAATATACTATTATTAGGACGATAGCTATATCAAGTGTAAATCATTGTGTGCCATGGACATTGGTTGTTCTCTTAACCAAAGAGTATGGAGACACTGACATGGCATGCAAGTGAGATATAGGTGTACATCTCACTGAACATGACTAACTACAGAGCACTCTGCTGTCAAGAGTAGCTCACAAAGATATAGGTATAAATATTCCTTCGATCTGAGATCATCATGATGACTTGCAAGCAACTCACTGTGCTTTGATGTCAGACTACCTGAATTTTAATTCAGTGATGAAAGATTTTTGGATACAGTTAAGTACTTACGAAGTCAGTGTATGAGTTAAGATAGAATTGACTCCTCCGGATAAGTAGGAGTTAATGCGTCATTATATTTCAATTCAGTAAAACCTCAATCGAGATAATCCATGTGATGGATTTGAAAAGTTGAAATATAATGTAGATGATCTTTTTGGGTTGATAATTAAATCTCAGGTCACCTTGGGTATTAGGGTCAAAGGGATGAATTATACGGTAACTATATGCCAATAGGTTCTTGAATGTTGCATAGTAATCTTTCGACATATCCGAACGTCGAGTCCTATTGCTAGATGGTCACTTTGATTGATATAGAAATTTATTCTTGTACTACTAGTTTAGGTTTAAACCTATGGGGTCACACTCAAAAAAATTTATGACTGATCATATGGCTGATCGATGATTAAGAATCGTTCCAAGATATAACTGTCAATTCGATTGATGATTAACCTTATACAAAAGTTGTAATAAATTAATTCGTTAATAGTTAGTGAATTATAGGAGAATTGATTAACAATTAGATTACTAATTAGCTCAATTTGATTAAGCATTAAGATTTGGATCAAGTCTAATTGAAGTAGATTCAATTAGGTTTGATCCGATTAGGTTATAAGATGACCTAATCGCTAAGGATGTTCGATTCTTGATTTGATTGAAACTTGAATTCAATTAATTTTAATTTGATTAAATTTAATCAAGATAATTTGTTATCTAATTAGATTAGGTTCAATGATCTGAATAGGTCTAACCTAACTTAGTTTGATTGAGAACCTAATTGGATAAAATTCAAATTCAAATGGATTTGAACCAAAGTCCATGTGACCCTATCTCTGCACCCTTCTTTTCTTCATGCAAGAAATATTTCTACGTGAATGTTTCTTACACCCAAAAGAGGATTGTTGCCCACTTTTCGATCCCCTTTGGATTTGGATGAGGTTGGTTTAAAATTTAAGTTTAAATGGTCTGAATTTGGATTTTAACTTGGAGTCTAAATCTAGTTGGACTCTTCCCAACACCGACCTCTCTTCCCATGTGCAGAAACTATTTTGTGTGATGTTTTTTCATGCCAATCTAATGTTTCTTGCCTCTCTTTTGTGCCCCCTTGGGATAGGATAGGATTAGTTGGGTTTTGAAATCAAATATATTTGAATTTGAACTGAACTATCTTATGTTTATCCTATCCTATCTCATCTCCATGCCTAGATTAAAAGCTCTCCATTTTTGTGCAACAAAGTGTGAGGCTTTCATCATGGAAATTGGTTTTTGAAAGAGAGGGGGCGTGAAACAGAGAGGGGGCGGGTCACTCTACATGACAGAAAGAGGAAAACTATTTCCTCTTTGTGTGTGAGTTTTAAGATTTTGGCTCTAGATTTTTATGAGAGAAAAAATCAAAAAGGATCTTGTTCCATACTTCCTACACCACCTCCTCCTCCTATTGCTCCAACCTCTGATCTAAAAGAATCTGAGTGATCTAAAGGAAGAAGCACAAATCAGCCATCCAATGCCTTTCACGTGAGCTAGCACTCTCATAGAAGGACGATCTGATCAGGACTTCGAGCGGACATCCTGTAGAGGCAGGACGTATTGTGGAGCTCTTCGACATCAGGAAGAATCCGTTACTATATCTATCAGCAGTGGTGATTATCGATCTACACTTTGAGAAAGAACCTAATCTCTGTAGATAAGATCTACCGTTGATTAGTTTGCTTGTTTCATATTCGATCTGCTTGCATGATTGATATGATCAATCGCACTTAAAATCAGATGTTGCATTTATTCATATCATATGATCTTAATTAGATACTTCTTGATCAATCCAAGGCATACAAATAGATTAAATTGTTAATCTGTAGTCTTCTGATAAAATTTTGAAAATACATGTTTGAACTACCGATTTTTCTTCAGCTTGTTGATCAGAGGATGGATGAGCTGATAATACAGGCATATCCTGATCGAAGACATAGGTCAACTTCTCGAAACTGAGAATAATTCTAAAGTTTTTAAGTCAGTCTTTGTAATTTATCTCAATCAACCTATTGGTGTCAAAGATATGAGCTAGAGCATTAGAACTTGATATGATTATCTATAGAGAGAACAGTTTCTAATTAGATATTTGTACTTGATAAATATTTATTTTAGAGGCTTTAAAAACAAACAAGGCTTCCACTATTTTTTGAATCTCTTACACTCCTCGGATGGAGAACAGAAACTCATATGTAATCGATTTCAAGTGGATACTGTGGTCTTACTGGTCTATGCGTACCTCACCTAACAAATATTAGTGACATATAAAATAATGAGTGAACAACACCTTGTCCATTGCTTCACTACGTAAGATGCAGTAGATTCAGTCTCTAAGTCTTATGGCTTCACCTAACGGTTATTAGTATATTTTTAGATAAGTCAGACCCATCATTCATCAACAGACGCAAAATCATCATTGGGTCCCTCACCTAACAGTTATTGGATCCAACCCCATCTCTACCATAGAACATCCAATATTTATAGAGTGGTTATATCTTCTCAATGCAACCGAACCACTGTGATCAGTCGAGAATAATCAACGTCAAAAAGGCATCCGCATCTCTACAACAATAGAAGACCACTAGACTGAATATTTAATGGAAGATTTAGGTTCAGATCTTATCTAAATCAACATATCTGATGTCTGACTGATTAGATTTAGATCAGTATAATCTCATATCTGACTAACCTAGTCAACATGGGTGAACACAAATGACCAAGCAACCTTATTCAATCGTTAATCAACCAAATTAGCCAGGTAAGTGAGATCGATGGGAGAATCGTTAATGCTTGCCTTAGACACCATTTCTGGCTAGATAATTATAGTCCAATAAAAACCACCAGTCAAACTACCTTACTTATCTTAGACACTAATTAATCAATTAGAATCAAACAAATCAGCCTAGTGCTTGGGCTTGGATCACTGAGCCAAATTCAATCTTGAGTTAATTAATTCACATCAAAATATGAATCGATACGACCAACTATAACTCAACTCGATTTTGAGCCCCTTTGACCTAATCCTAATCCACTATGGATTAGGTTCGATCGACTACTCAAAATCAATAATGGATTCTAACCTAATCTAATCAATGACCTTAATAATAGTCTAATCACAAGATCCAATTATTCAACCCATATCCTCATGCATAAACATAAAATTTAGATTCTAAAAATAATTTTTAGATGATATTTCATTGCATGAATTAGCAGTTTATGATCTTGAAATATTTTTAGATCTAAACCTAAAGTTATATATCTCATATATACTGTTTTAGATCTAAAATCTATAAAACATATATCATATATATAATTTTAAATCTAAAACTAATATGACACATATCTCATACATATATAATCAAATCTAAAATTATAATTAAATATTTAAAATATTTTCAAAAAATTCGTTTGCATCATATTAGGACAACCTTTTCAATATAAAGGGTTAACCATATATTAGGACAACCTTATATCAGTCCGATGTGAACTTTAATCACTTTAATTTTATATCTAATATTGATGAAGACATATCATATACATCTAATTTTAAATCTAAAAAGATTGATTTAGTTCAAAAACTATTTTCAAAACCTATCGATCTTGTGTTAGGACAATCTTTTTAATATAGGAGGTTAACCTTATATCGAGACAACCTTATATCAGCACAAGATTGATTTTAATCCATTCAAACTTTCAAATTTAAATCAAAAATCAGATCTATGCATGTCAAGAAAACCCATAACTCTGATACCATTGTTAGAAAGCAGACAGTTTATACATGTATTTAAATATTTTAAATGTAGTGGAAGAGATTTAGATTAAACCCTTGTAACCCAGCATGCATTAGATCTAATCTGTAAACTACCCAAGTCTGGATCTATGACACACATAATCTAAAATTCAAAATATGTATTTGAGATTAGGTCTCAATATCTTAGCATGGGTCGAACTTCACCGCGGCTGGTGATCATGGATTTAAAGGTTTCTTAAGCCGCACATGCATCCAGCCTCCACAGGTATCCACATAAAACTCTGATCTGATCGAAGGTATGATGATCTTCCCAAGATGCTCGCTCTTTTGTAGAGATCTTCTCTTAATGGCTAATCTAACTTTTCTTTGGATCTCACAGACTCTTTAGAGATGAAGAAGAATCGAAGAAAAAGAGGTGAAGGAGAAGGAAGAAAACTCTTTTTCTTCTCTCTCAAGATCCCAACACCTAAATCTAGACCCAGACCCTTCTCCAGGCCAATATGGAACCCCTCTCTGGATCACATGCCCAACCTTTGATTTTTCTCTCTTGAACTCGCCAAAAGTGATATGATGCCTAAGGGAGAAGGAGCTTTTAAGGTTGGTGCCCAAGGTGGTTAGGATGAGAACAACTTCTCATCCAAATAATGATGGAATTTCAAACTTGAATTCAAATCGAGTTTGAATTCAAATATGAAACCAACCTGATCCTTATCCAAAAGGGGAGAAGGAAGTGGGCGACATAGCTTTGAAAGGCATGTAAATCCTCACACCAAAATCAGATTGGCATGAGGAATGGCGTGGGCAATTGGGTGGTTGGCAAATGGGATGAGTCCAATCCAATTTGGACTCAGGGTTCTTCCAATTTGGTTCAAATCAAATCTCATTTAGTTAGACTCAAATAGATGAATAAACCTAATCAAATTAGATATCAAATCAGATCCTAATCTAATTAAGATTTAATTGAACTCAAGTCCTGATCAAATCAGAAATCGAATTTTCTTACAATTGAGTTATCTCATAATCAAACCAAACCCAATCCAAGTCAAACTGAATCCAATTCGATTAGACTTGATCCGAATCTCATTGCTCCATCAAATTGAGTCAATTAGCAATCTAATTACTAATTAATCTTTCTATAATTCACTAACTCTTAGTAAATTATTTTATTACAACTTTGCATAAGGTTAATCATCAATCACATTAATGATTATATCCTTCTATGATTCATAACTGTTGATCAACCATCTGATCAGATAAGAAGCTCTTTTGTATGTGATCCCATAGGTTCTATTATATTTAGTAGTAAGATATATTATGATTCCTATCACAATATCATCGAAACTCCTTTCGATGGATTAGAACAATTTTAATTCTACTCTTCGAAGATCATTGATCATCAAGACGATACTCGACGAGTCCCACAATCCATCAGTGATACCTAGCAGTATGTAGTAGCAACCCAACAGAATAAAAGTATTGAACCTCTAGGTACAATTATCATATGATTCAATCCTTCTATCGCAAGTTTCAACTCGACGGAGATCATGAAAACTTATCAAACCCCAACGTCAGTCATATGCTAGATTGACTCAACTCAAGTTCACTTATGAATCTTATAGAAACTCTTTTCAGTATTCACATTTATTTTGACCAAAGACTTTCTGAACTCAATCTCGCAAATCGTATAGGACTACTTCTCTACCAAGATCGATAAATTTCATGTAGGTGCATCCTACTTCTAACAGTGAATCTGAATCCACTGAAGCCAATATATACTGCAAGAATTCAAATGGCTAAAAGTCCAAGTTTAGGTACAGTCAAACTCAGTAGCCTCACTGCGAATAGCCAATGCACCATAGGTCAAAGAATCATTCACACCACTGCAGCATCGAGAAGATCACTGACGAATGAGTAGACATCCAAATAATTTCTTGTGATGATCACGATCAATATAAGTTATTCTCTAACAACCATCTACACTCTTACTTCAGTATCCCCACACTACAAACTCGAGACTTACCTATCCAGAAGGGAGATGATCCATGCACCGATCTAACTGGATTGATCACTGTCCTCCGTGATGATCCTCTGATTGGAAGTATTTAAAAATTAACCACTAATAATGCATGTCTCAAATTCTCAATATCTTGAGAATATACAAAATCATCTATTAATCTCTAGAATAAATCATGGACACATAAGATATGATTGAAATAAAATTATATTTATTAATAATAAATATTTTATAAATATAAATTTATGTTCTGAAATTATAAAAATATGTCAGCCAACAATTTGCTTCTAGAGCACACATCCAACAGTATTAACTATGAGGAGATTTTTGTATCAGTTGCTCGTTAAATTTTTGTTCAGTTTGCTAAGTTTGGTACTACTATTGTTCAGTTTGGCTTTGCTTCCAATTTATATGGTTTTGCACTCTTTGTTCATTGAAGAACTTTAGGAACTATTCTGTTGCAGCCATATGTGGATAATGTGATTATCATGAGCGATGATTGTGCCAATATTTCTAATCTTAAATAGTTTCTGCATTAGTATTTTTGAATAAAAGTTCTTGGTTCTTTCAATTTTTCTCTCTATCTTGAGGTCTCCTCTAGCCTTAATGGATATTATTTTTGCTAGGCTCAATATGCTTCTGATTTAATTTCTAGATCTGGTCTCACTAATAATATAACTTCTTGCACTCCTTGTTGCAGCCTATCTCTGATGGGGCAGTCAGCTTGGGGTCGAGTCACTACGTCTGAATGCGGTATGATAGAAAATCAGGTAATGGAGGTCGTCCACCAGAGAGTCATAACAGAGACGGTCAAGGACAAGAGTGAGAAGTCGTAACGTGCGCTGGTGATGGTCTCCGCCTGATGCTGAAGAAGTGACCGATGCTTGGTGGAGCTCCGAGCCGTCGAGGGTGCGGGACCTGCAAAGGAAGTCCCATCGAAGGTTATTCTGGCGAGGATCCTTCGACGCTCAAGTCAAAGATGGAGCTTAATAGAAGGAGAATAGAGTCTCAGTATTGGAGCATGCATCGCATACCTAAAGGCATCCCTCCTTACCTCTATTTATAGAGGGATTAAGATCAATAGAGAGAGAGAAAGCCCATTCCGGGTTCGTTAGCCATACAGCATAGTACAGACTGTCCCATGGGCTCTGATAATGGGCGTGCCTTTCATTCGACATGTAAAGGGCTACGGCGGTGTGCCTCATTACACATGGAGTGCAATTAATGAGCTCATGGGCACAATTAATAACTTCATGGTTCTTGTTATGGCGCCAGCCGACGGTACAGGATATGACTCTTGGGTAACAAGATTTGATATGATCCGATGAGATAGCGTGATGGCCATATTTGATGTTCAATTGTTCGACTGATGCCCGTGTCCTCGGACTCAGTAGTAAGCCGAATGAGTTCGCTGAGCAGTGCTACCCAGTCATCGGTTAGGTCGGTAGGATGCCAGATAGTCGGCCATGTGCCGAACATCGTCAGCTGGCTCGCAGGTTGTACGTAGACTACATGTTGAATCAAGTCGGTAAAGTGCCGACTTGGTCGAGTCTGTTACCCTTAGTCGGCCACATATCGTCAATCTTAGTCAGTAGAAAGCCGATTGGGATAAAGCTCATTGATCTAAGTCAGGCTGAACTATAGTAGCCTGGTCGACGAAGTGCATCTGGTCGGCGAAGTGCATCTGGTCGGTTGGGAGATGAGAAAACAGGCTAATCGGGTAAGTAACGAGGATCTACGCCAACACTCCTTATGCTTCTAATACATCATCGGGCTAACATCTTCTGTACGAGTCTATTGTATTGTTGAATATATTTGGTGCCAAGATGTTATTCTTAATGATAGTCATTTCAGCTCTCCTTGAAATGGTTATCGTGTCATTTCAATAACGTTGTTACCAATAGAGCACTGGTTCCTATCATACCGATCAGAAGATTAATAGTCTAGGAGAGCTTACACGCCCATCCCTGCATTTCCCCTCCCCCATTTGCCCTTGCCTGCTTTTTCCTTTCTATTTTTTTCAAGAAGTCATCAAGAGCTCATTTTGTCCAAGTGGTGCGCTAATAGTGGAGCTGATTTATCTTCCACTCTTTATATGCTACTTTTTCTAGCCATTTGTCTGTGATGTTAGTGATATAGGCATTGAAAATGTTTTTGTGTGTCATATATCGTATAAGCAAGAACACAGAATTTCCAAAATGTTCATGTTGGATCATCTTCTCAATCTCTCTCATGATTGGGAATTCAATCACATAGCACAAAGCGTCCGCTTGCCGCAGCGCAAAAGCCTATAGGTTTCTAGAGTAATGATGGGAGCCTCTCAGCTTTGTTCTCACCTTGCATCGTAGTCTCTGGTTTCCAAGGTCTCACTTCATGGGAAACAGCGATGTGTGGCAACCTTTCTATAAAAAGCGGATCCTCTGTGGTGCCGTGCATCGCGCGCACCGCCGAGGAGCCGGTTTAGTTTATAAATATGGGGGCCTTCATCACCTCAAGTTATCAAGACAAAGTGAATTTTATCATCTTAAACGGTAAGGACCCGACGTCATTGGTGGATTTGGTGCGGTCAGCCAATCGTGGGCACCCCAGGTTGGATTTAGATTTAGGCTTTATGCCATAGATCGAAACATTTAAATGATGTATTCTTTGGTGCCTTGAGTGAAATTTTATTTGATCCATGCCTTTGGTCTTTGTAGGTAGTTTCTTTAATTTCTTGCTATTTTTTTTATTTTCTTTAATTTAGGCTTATAGTGAAAGGGTGAGGTACGTGACCCTTAAATCCTCTTTCTCTTTAATCCATAGAACTGCATCACAAGCACTAGACCTACATCTATTTTGGCGAGGCATGTAATCAGTGCTTCATTTGGTGAAATGAAACTCACCTTGGTGAATATTTGTTCGATAGGCTTTAGTAGAGCCCACCTCAATGTCTGAACAATCCTAACATTAAGATCGTTGCGACTTTGGGGTGCTAATGCTTCCCTGGCCGTGCCGTTGAACCTTACACTATGGTTGTAACCCTAGCCTTTTGTCCATCAATCAAAACACAAGGTTCCGATTTTTTCTTAAAAAATTGATGGCAACCTGACCCTTCTTTATTCTAACCGATGACCTCCCTCCAAGTTATATATTTGTTAACCTTCTGCCTATACTTTGATGGTTACAAAGAACAAAGCGTTACCCTATTTTGTTGTCAAAAAACTACCTAATCGGCAATAGGTAACATGAATAAATTATGAAGAAATATAAATTTAAGAGTTCATTTAAATCCTAGCTCCCTCACAAAATATAGCTCAAACATCCCAAAGCAAAGGAAATTCTCAGTTCACAAGATTTATACTCTTCAGCCTGATAGTTATTTTCCCTTCTTTTGCTTCTTTTTTGCTTAGTGCTTGCGTTTGGAATTTTCATCATGCAAGTTTTAACATAAAGCTTCATGAAGCATTGGAGTCTTCTTATGTGGAAGCACAAGGAACTTCTTGTTAGTTAGTTAACCACATTATAAGAGTCACATCTTGCCTAGAGCAAATCATTTCCTTTAGGGTTCTTAATATTGAGACAGTACCTAGAATCAGTCTCTGCTCCATTCTGTAAATAAAGCATTAGGCAGCCAATCACAGATGAGAGCTCACACGCAACATCATTAAGAAATCTATTGCACTGCATATCTAGAACAGCACAACAGGAAGGGGCCTTGCTGATAATGGAGGAGCCCTCCACTCTAGGCTCATCTAAAAATTGAACTTCTCTTTCCTTTTTTTCTTGTATTCTGCTATGACAGCTGACAGCATGCAGCACCATCTAGAACCTTCTCGAACCATTTGACACTCCTAACTCATCAGCTTATAGGTCTACAACCTTTAGTGAACTGAGAGTTGCCGTGATCAACCAAGGAATGCTTAATATCACTATTGCTAGCATAAAAAATTCCCGCTATCATGCAAAAGAGACATTTTGGGCCTGTTTGGATAATCCTGTGCAATTCAATAGGATTTACAAGAACACAACCCAGCCAACGCCTATTTCGCAGTATTCACAAGAACTTTTTCAGATTAGGCTGGCTCAAATCTCATAGAGAGAAAACATGACCTCATTAGGTCATTTTTCTATCCTACAGGAATGGAGTGGAAGAGGTCCATTTGACAAGGGCTGGGCCAAGCCTTATATTCTATAATATTAGACATAATTTATACATATAATTTAGCTATATCCCGCAGAAATATCCAAAAAGGACCTAGGAGCCTATCCGGAAAGGTTGGAACATAGCCCAATCCCTATAGAATCTGTGGATCCTTTGGATAAAAACCTATTTCATTCCTTGAAACCTTTTGACTGGTTGAACCCAAGGATGATAGAATGATGGGAAGTGGCAAATCCTCCGAAGGTCCTTTTCCCCCTAAGATCGTTGAATTCTCCCGTCGTGCCCCCATTGTTGCATTGGACCTCGAAAACCCAGATCTGGCCACCACCTCCGATCTCCACTCGCCACCTTTTGTCCAGTTGAGTTCTCTCCCTCTCGTCCTCTCACCTTTGCCGTCAACCAAGACCCCAACCACTATTGCCTCAACTTCTCCCCCATCAAGAGCACCACCTTGCCATCACCACCACCACCATTAGTAGCCTTCCCCTGGCTCCACCAAAAAGCCCTTTAACATATTTTACTTTCATTTTAAGTACCATTATTGAGTTGTCTACCATGTGTTTGTTGTAATGCCCATTAGAGTTATGTTTGTTATAATGACAAGAGTAGTTTCCCACTGTCTGGGAACCCTCCCATTTTGGTGAAATGAATGTTTGGTCCCAGGTTTCTAACACAATCATCAACATTGTGGGAATAAGATTTCAGAAGGGCAATCTTATAAAGTCACAAGAAGCTGCGTAAAGGTCATTGCATGTGGAGGTTGTCATTAGTTCTGTTGTCACAGGTTTCTAATACAATCATCAACATTTTCAGCCATTTGCCTGACATTGTTTTCACACTTTTCCAGATTCTTTATTGTTTTTTCAGCTCTCTCAACAGTTGAAAGGTTTTCTGATTTACTACTTGCCATCCCTGCTAGTATGAGAATTGCTCCATTGACCCCACCAATCTTTTCACACAGAGGTTCAGATTTTTGAAAGCTTGTATAAAGATGATGCAGCTTCCTCTCTTTCCTGGGAATGCTTATGTGACAAGAACTTCACAATTGTATGAATGGTGTCCCCTGCAGCCATAGCTTGCTGCAAATTAAGGAAATTGTGAATATGTCATCAAGAAACACAACTTTGGAAAGATGCAGAGCATCTGAAAGAAACCAGCAAGCCCAAGGTCCTCTTCAGCTAGAATACGAAGAGTTTCTAATGCTCTGCACCACACTCTCCTGCTGCTGCTCTTCAGCATGCCAGAAGATGTAGGTATTAACTCTGCACTCCTTACTGCATGCTTACTCGTCCTGCTTTTTCGGCAAACTGGCTTCCTTCCACTGTCCCTCCATTCCTTGAATCACTTCTCAATAGCCTATCTCCTTAGGGTCTATCCATTCTCTAAGGTAACAGGATCCCTCATAATTTGTTTTGTAAGTGGGCAGAGATCTATTTTCTAAGGTAACAGGATCCCTCATAATTGTTTGGTAAGCGGACAGAGAAACGCATCATAAATAGGCTCAATGTGTAATTCCTCGTGATAATTCTCATGGGAGTGGCTACTAGAATCATAATTCCTTCTCAGTCTTTCGCCATTTACCTTGTTTATGTGATCTTCCTTCCATCTATCCCCATCATGCATACAAACACTATTGACATCGTCATATTTTAGGTCATGTATATGTTCATAATGAGTTGTAATCATTATTTTGTTCTTCTCCAGATACAGGAGCACTGCTAACTTTTGGTTGGGGACTTTATGGGCAGATATGTTAGTCTCTGCGGCTGCACATGTTCTCCTGTAACATGATATAGATTATACTATTATTGAAAAGTGTTGCTGCAGAATTTCATCTCGAGATCAGATTGGCTAGAGTTGAACGATAATAACAGGTTTGTGACAGCAGGATCTATAAAAAAATCCCTAACCAGGATAGTTTCGGTGGAGATCCTTCAACGCATAAATCAGAATTCTAAACAACAAAGAAAAGAGTAAGCGTATTGGAAGAGAGGAGATTTCATACCTTGAGGGTCCCTTGTAGGCCTTTATTAATAGGCAGAAGCTGAAGAACCGTGAGAGAAAAGAGAATCAAGTGATTAGTCTTGTCTCATCAGACGAGATTTGGTCATTATCTTTCTTTATCTGAAGAGATATATTTATTATTTCTTCTTTATTTGCTCTGTGGCCAACTGTCATATCAGGATCGTTTGAATTTGGAAAGAGACAAGAGATTTAAGGATCCATGAGGGTCAATCTTCCTTTGTATACTTCACGTTTTCGGTTAGTACAAAATCACCCCCAATATATGCCTCCTACTCCTGAGTCCGATTCAAAATTGGATCGAATGAAGGGAGTACTTCAATTTTGCCAAAGACGTGCCATGTCTGTGACTCTCGATGAGGCAAAGAAAGTACTTCTTAGTCATCGAGGCCTTCATCGGGTTGGTCTGCTGAAAACAAAGGATCTTTGAGGGTCCTATAGGTTATCCCTCATTTGTTGCTGAAGTCGATGGGCTGAGGGTCGTTGTTGGTTAATCCTTCGAAGGTTCTTTTAGGTTCGCCTTCGCTTCTCAATTAGTCGGAGTTTTCATGGGTGCTGGTTTTGCTGAAAAGCAAGCACGGCTTTTAGGGGTCCTTATAGATTAGCCTCCGCTTTCCAAATTGACGAGGTCTTTTACTCATATAGGTTGGATCAACGAGTGTTGGGGGCTCTTATATGTTAGCCCCCACTTCTCGTATGACTAAGATTTTCATGGGCATTGACTCGCTGAAAAGTGAGTATGACCTTCGGGGTCTTTGTAGGTTGTCCTCATTTCTTAGTCGTCAAAGTCTCAAGTTATGGATCTACACATAAAAGATAAAAAAATTCGTCAGACTGATTTTGACTGGGTCTTCCAATTTTTCAGTCAAATCGAGCCATAAAGTAAGAAAATGGTAGATAAGTAGGCTTATGTTATCCTATTTTAATCGATTTGTTTCACCTTAACATCCAGAAGTTTGACTTTGGGAGGTTGACCTTCAGAGATTGACTATTGGGGGTTCATTTTGGGGTATCGACCTTTGGAGGTCGATTTTTGAATGGTCTGCATCGGAAGATCGATCTTCTCATATCAGTCTTGGGCTTCATCTTGGCATCGAGCTTTACTTCGATTTTGGTCTTTCACCTCAGCTGTTGGCTTTTGTTTGATAGTCTAATCTTAGTTTGCTCAGATTGATCCTCTGATGTCCTTGGCCTTTTAATGATATGACCCTTTGAGGTTGACTGTCTTGATAGCCCATGCCTTAAGTTGTCTTTACCTCAGCTTGATCTTTATTTTTGAGTTTAATATCTATCGTAGGCTTATTTAATTTTTATCTCGGCTCATATGCTTCAAGGACCTATTATTCTGTAAGAAAGAATAAATAGTGAAAGGAGCTTGAGAGCCTATTATCATGAAAGTTTTGAGTTCTGTTTGAGAGTCCTTAGGTTCTACTTGATTCTTTCTTGTTATTTGCTTTGGAGTTGATCTTTACTCCAACTTGATCTTGTTTTTGCTTCAGTTTTGCCTTGTTTTGTGCCTTGGTTCAACCTTGTTCTGACTTCGGATTAAACTTGTTTTCGACTTTGGATCGGCCTAATTTTGGACTTTAGATGGGCTTGATCTGGACTTTGGATCGGCCTGAATCTGGCTTCAGACTAGCCCTTATTCTGACTTTGAATGGGCTTAATCTGGATTTTGGATCGGTTTGAATCTGACTTTCCTTACTCTAACTTCGAATGGGCTTGATCTGGATTTCGAATCCATCTGGTTTTGGCTTCAGACTGGCCCTTATTCTGATTTCAGATCGGATGCCAAGGTTATACCCCCAATACATGCCCCTCTGCTCCCTGACCTGAATTAGGATCGGGCCCAGGGGTATGAATGAACGTGCTGCACCCGAAGATATATATTAGGCCTTAGCTTATGAGCCAGTGTATGCGTTGCATGGTGAGCCACTTTTATCAAATAATTTTGGTCCATTTCTCTTGGATTAGATAGTTGATATGATCCTTTTAGTCTATGTTTTGTCACTCCCACGAGTGGCCCAAGTTTGAGCTGTTGGGTTTAAAGGCTTGACACGATTTGGTGCGTAGCCCGATGTTTCATAATCGCCTGACGGGAGTGTGCAAGAGCTTCCCATCAAACCTTCCAAACAAACAGCCAAAATAAAGGTTGGCCAGAGCCTGAGTTCGGGTTATCCAAACCGGACGCTGGAGCATTCGTGGTCGGTGTTTGTAGAGGAGATGGTGCTAAAGACTACGTTGCGCGGCCTTTAGAGGGAGGATTTAAGTTGCGTTACCATCGCCACTGCTTGAAGCTGGACGTAGGGGTCGGGAATGCGGCAACATCCAGGGTGACAGCAAGGGGGAGATCAGATCTTACCTGCAGGCGAGCTCCCGACGCCATGGGCCTCGAAAGTTTGGATCTGCGTAAGATCGGCACCATCAGGGGGCCCTTCGGTCGAACCTGCTTCTTCCGAACCTTCCTCGGCCAGGATTGTTACGATCAAGCACATGGGGGCTCGCTTCGGTCGAGATTGCTATAGTCGAGGGCATAGGAGGAGCGTGGCGAGCTTCGAAGCTACTCGTGGGTGGGTTTGGTGCCAGTAGTGAAGACGCGATGGGCTCGTGGCGGCCACAGGAGGGCGAACTTCGAGGCCTCTCCGTAGGTGGCTTCGGCGTCGATGGAGGCAGGACACACGCATGAGGCCCGACCGCTTTACAGAAGACTTCAGTGCCATCAGAAGCCAGAGGTGCGTGCGAGGGGGACCTTGGAAGCTGCAGGCATGTGGGGACGTAGGGACCGTCGCAGATCCGGTGGAGTTCGGTGTCGAAGAAGGAGGCGCACACGGAGACTTCGGTGCCGTCGGAAGCCGAAGGTATGCGTCGGACGGGCAATCCCCGTGGGAAGACGAGCGGAGGATGGGGCCATCATCTGTTCCCCTCTCGCCATTTTATTTCTCTTCCTTCTCTCTCTTTTTTCTTTCTTTTTTTTAAAGCAGCGGCTCTTTGATTAGGGTGGCAATGGATAGGATTTGGGTCGGATAGTATACTACCTATTCCCAAACTCGAACTTAATATCCGATATTCAAATTCTATCCGATACCCAATCGGATAAGAAAAGAGATACCCATCCCCATACCCAACGGGTTCGGGATATCCGTGGGTAACCCATTTCACC
>KE506447.1:37104-55889 GCA_000441515.1 Elaeis oleifera
CCCCTTGACTTAATCAAATTAAGCCAATTAGCAATCAAATTGCTAATCGATCCTCCTGCAACACTTGCACTGGGTTAAATGTCAATCGTATTGATCATTTAACCCTAGAACGATTCTTAATCGTTGATCAAGCATCCGATCAGATTGTGAACTCTAATGTGTGTAACCTCATAGGTTCGAACCTAAGCTGGTAGTATAGAAATAAATTTCTGTACCAATCGAAGTGACCATCTAGCAATGGTACCCGACGATCGGATAGGTCGAATGTGTAGAACAACATCCTTAGAACCCATGTAGATATAGTTTCCATATAATTAATCTTCTCGCATATATTAAGTTGAGCCATCTTCCATCATTGTAGCTATGTGGACATGCTACTGATGTTGATTATTCTTGACTAGTCACAGTAGTTCCATTGTATCGAAAAGATGCAACTACTCTATTAGCATGAGATGCTGCAGGATAATGATGGGGTTGGATCCAATAATTATTAGGTGAGGGATCCAATAATGATTTTGCACTATGTTGAATGATGGGTCTGACTTAACTAAGAATGGGGCTAATAATTGTCAAATAAGGCCTACATAACTTAGAGACCAGTCACTGCTGCAACAGCTTGAGAAGTATTGGATAAGAGTATCCACTCGTTGATTTGCATGTCATCAATAACTGTCAAATGAGGTGTGTATAGATCAATGGGACCGCAGTATCTACTTGAAATTCTAGTCATGAAAGATTTTCATCTCTCTACTTGAGGAGTGTAAGAGATTCAAGAAAATAATAAAAGACATATTTATTTTAAAAAATTTAAATAAATTTTAAAATCAAGTATGAATATCTAACTAGAATCTTTACTATCTGCTAGAATAAAATATCAACTTTTAAGCCTCTAGCTCACATACTTGAAATCATTTATCTAATCAAACAAATTATAAAGACTAGCTCAGGAATCTAAAATAGTTTTAAGTTCTAAAAATTAAGTTAAATTCATGATCAAGATATCTCTATGTTATCAAACCATCCGATGAATGATCAAAGGATAGTTTATTCATGATCATTGTTTAACAATGATTAAGGACTTAGAGGAGCTTGAGAAACTCAGTATGACTATATAGTAAGAATTACAAATAAATTTGATCCTGCAATCCTTTACTAGTTCATATGGGTAGTTTATAATAAACTATCATGTGGATAAAATTGATTGTACCTTGGTGAAATTGTTGAATATGTTGGTGACTACTGAAGGAAACTTGAAGAGTTCAAGGAGCACAGTTCTCACTGTGGAGCAATCTTTCACTTTCAAAAAAAAATCTATTTGGAAGAAGAAGAAGTCTGTGAAGAAATAGAAGTCTGAAAGCAAGCCAAAGAAGGAAGCTCTTAAAAAGACTGCTACAAAAAAAAATATTTTGATGTAACATTAACGACCATTAAAAGAACTTTCTTTATATCTGGAGAGACTAAAGAAAAAAAGAGGACACACCTTCAGAAGGCTTGTCAGATCTGCTCGATTATTGAACTAACCTTATAACTTCTTCTATGTCTAGTTGGGTTATAGACTTTGGTTCAAGTTCTCACTTGTGTACTTCAATGCTGGTCTAAAAGAAAGTAGAAGGTTGAGGGAGATAAAATGACCCTTCAGATTGGCAATGGGGCAAGAGTTGCTACTATGACCGTGGACACCTATCCTCCATGATTACCATCTAAATTTAGTTTGATATTTAGAGACTGTTATTATGTACCTGTTGCTAATAGAAATTTGATTTTTGTTTAATCAGACTATTGTACAATTTTTTTAGAAATAAATTGGTTGCATATGGCTTTATGAATGATAGTCTCTATTACTTATATATGGATGTATGTGTGAACGTATCTGAGCAAATAGTGAGTGCCGTAAGATCTAAGAGATTCAGAGTTGAGATGAATCTAAAGTGAATGTGGCACCTCAGGTTTGATCATATTGAAAAAGATAGGATAAATAAATTGGAGAAAGATGAGCTTTTTGGCTCATATGTCTTATCTAGTTTGCGAATTCTGCCTACAAGAAAAGATGGCTAAACTATCCTTTATGAGATATGGAGAGAGGACTACTGAGATACTTATCCTGATACATACTGATATGTATGGCCCATTTGATGTGCAGGCTAGAGTCGGTTATCTTTGCTTCATTATTTTTATCGAGACTTTTTATGATATGGGTATTTGTGTGAGACATAAATATAAAGTCTTTGAAAAATTTAAAGAATTTAGATATGAAGTAAAGAAGCAAACTAAATTTTCTTTTTAAATTCTTTGATTAAATCGAGGAGGTATATATCTTAGTGGGAGTTTCTAAACAATCTTGAAAAAAAGGGCATAGTCTCGTAATGGACTCCTCCTGAATATACCTCAACTCAACAGAATATCAGAGAGAAGGAATAGGACTCTATTGGATATGGTCTAGATCATGATGAGCTTTACTGATATTTTCTTATTTCTTTGGGGATATGCTTTGCTTTCTCTAATTTACATCCTAAATAGAGTTTCCTCTAAGTCTGTTTCTATCATGCCGTATGAGATGTGGCATGGTAAGAAATCGAGTCTTGGTTATCTCAAAATTTGAGGATATCTGATCCATGTTAAGTGACAATAGATGGACAAATTGGAGGTTTGATTTATGAGAGCTCATATTATTAGGTATCCTAAAGAATTTTTGAGATACTACTTTTACTTCTCAAAAGATCACAATATGATTGTAAATTAACATGCTATATTCTTAAAAAATAGTTTATCCAGAATAGAGGTAGTGGGAGAAAATTAAACTTAAAAGAGAGTCTTTAAAGAGCAACGAGTTATAGAACCTATAGAATGTATTCATGTTGAGCCAATACATGTAGTACCTCCACTACCTATTAAATCTAGTAGAATATCCCATCTTCCTAAAAGATACTTGAATATGATTTTAGAGGATGTAGAGAAAATGTTCCTCATAGGAGATAGAGAACATGGAGATGATCCCAAAACCTATAATGAGGTGATGTCGACATTGACTTCGAGAAGTGGCTAGAAGCAACGAAGTCAATAGTTGATTTGATGCATTCCAACCAAATCTGGATCTTAGTAGATCTACCAGTAGGTATGGTACCTATTGGATATAAATGGACCTATAAAGGAAGATAAGTTTGGATTGATAGGTAGAGACATATGAGGCAACGCTCGTGGTGAAGGGTTATAGTCAATGCGAAGACATTGACTATCAGGATATTTTTCACCTATGGCTCTACCAAAATCTATCCGGACACTGCTTACTATTGCAGCATACCATGATAAGATTGGTAGATAGATATGTAAGCTGTAATGGACTAAAGCAAGCATCTTGAAGTTGAAATATTCATTTCAATGATGTAATCAAATCATTTGATTTCATCAAGTATGAGGAGGAATCGTATGTTAAAAAAAGGTCAGTGGAAGTGCTATCATATTCCTCATATTGCATGTGGATGACATTCTCCTGATTGAAATAATGTTCGCATGATGACTTCAATTAAAATATGTTTATCTAAAAAATTCTCTATGAAAGATTTTGAAAAAGCATCCTATATTTTGGAAATAAAGGTCTATAAGATAAATCTAAGAGAATGCTGGCCTCTTGCAGAAGATATACATAGAAGAGATATTGAAGAGGTTCAGCATGAAAAACTCTAAGAGAAGATTTCTACCCCTTAGGCATGGGATTGATCTCACCAAGAAAATATATCCCAAACACATTTGAGAAAATACAGCACATGAGCAAGATCCCTTAAGTATCAGTTTATGGGAGCCTCATATATGCCATGCTATATACATGACTTAATATATCCCTTGCTTATGAGTGTCACAAGCAAATATCGGTCGAATCCAAGCTAAAAGCACTGGATAGCTATAAAGAACATTCTTAACTACTTGAGAAGGACTTAGGATATGTTCATAGTCTTTAGAAGAGAAAGTTGAGGGTAGAAGGATTCATAAATTTAGACTTTATACCTGATATTAATGATAGAAAGTCTATATTAGGGTATATTTTCTTGTACAATGAAGGTTCAGTGAATTGGAAGAATTTTAAATAATCGATCATTGCAGATTTTATCATGAAAGCTGAGTAAATCACCACTTCTAAGGCTGCTTAAGAAGTCTTCTAGTTTAAATAGGTTTGTAGCAGAATTTTGTGTAATATCATCAAATGGCACAACACTGTATTGTAACAATAAAGGTGCCATAGCTTTAGCCAAGGAGTTCGGGTCTTACCAAAAGTTTTAGCACATAGAGCGGTGATTTTATATTATATACGATAATTTTGAAGAGAAATACTTCAAGATACAGTATGGAGATACTAGAGAAAGAGTACAGATAGTTGTTAGAGAACAAAAATATCGAACATGACCAACATGAGAAATCATTTGGATATCTACTTATCATTAGTGACTTTCTCAATGCTGTAGTGGTGAACTAGTTCTTTGACTAACAATGTCTCAGCTATTCATAATGAGATTGTTGTAGTTTGACTGTATATACACTTAGTCCCTAGTCATATGGGTTCTTATGGTATAGATTAGCTGTAGTAGATTCGTTGTAGAAATAGGATGTGCATATAGATGGGATCTATCAATCTTGATAGATAAGGAGTAGTCCTATATGATTTATGAGACTGAGTTTTGAAGGCCATGGCTATGGCAATGTAAATTAGTGAAAAAAAAATATGAGATTTTAGATAATGAACTCGAGTTGAATAAATCTTACATATGATAGATGAAGGTATTTGATGAGTTTTCATAACCTTCATCTTATCAGAACTCATGATAGAAGAGCTATATCACATAGTAACGATATTTAAGAAGTTCATTCCTTCTATTTTGCTGCATTGTCACTATATGTTGCTAGAGATCATTGATGGATTGTGAGATCAATAGGAATTATTTGATGGTCAATAATTTTATTGATGAGTTAAAATTGTTTCAATCCATTGAAAGGTATTTCAATGATATTAGTAATAGAGATCATAATATATCTCACTACCAGATAGAATAGAACATATGGGGTCACATATATAAGAGGTCCTAGCCGATTAAATAATTGAATTGTAATTTCGAATCACAGTAGGATTCGATTATCAATATGATTGATGATTGGACTGATTTGTAAAAGTTATATGAAAGGACTCACTAATAGTTAGTGAGTTAAAGAATATATTGTAATTATTACTATATTATTTGATTTGATCAAATAATTGAGGTTGAGTCCTAGTCAAATTAATAAGGATTTAATTTGATTGGACTTGGTTTGAGTTTGACTCAGATTGGGCTTCGTAAGTCTAAAAGATTTAGACTCAATAAGTAGTTGACTTATTAAGAATCCAAACCATATGGGACTCTATTTGTAAAGGTGATTTACTTATAGAAGAACTCTTTCCTACATCTCATGCCTCATGGAATCACCGTGAGTTTGTTGGTGCAAGAATAAGAGAGGCACCTCTTAAAGAGAGTCCTTCTCTCTCAGGACTCTCAACTAAACCCTAATAGGATTAGGATTAGCATTGGGATTTAAGTGTGGGCACCTTCTCTTGGTTGTTAGCGTGAAAATAAGAGAGAGAAAATAGCGAGAAGTGGGCAGGCATGAGAAAGAAAATCAGAAAAGAGGGTGGCACGCCACTTTATGGTTGGATGCCTCCTCTCTTCTTTCTTTCTTGCATGAGATGTCCCAGAGTTGGATGTTCTCAAGACTCTCTTCTTTCTTCCATGCTATGTCTAAGAGATGGACATCCCCTATCCTTCATCCTTTTGCAAGCCCACATTCAAGAGTTGGACACTCATCTCCTCTCCTATCTCTTCCTTCCTCCAGTTGTTCTTTAATGTTCTTTTAAGAAGAGAAACATGAGAAAAATTTCAGTATATAAGGAGCGAACTTTGCAAGGATGCTAGCACCTGATGAGATCAGGATCTCCTAATCAAATCAGCCTCATGTGGATACCTGTAGAGGCTGGACGGTGTACGGCTTAAGAGGAACCTTCAAAATATCCATGGATTATCAAATCTTGATGAAGATCTACCCACACAAAGTGAAGATCAGATCTTCCTTTATTTATTTTATCTTTATCTTAAATCTATGAGAGATCTTAATATTTTTAAGATACGATCTCATGCATGCATGTGTAGATTAAAAGGTTTTAATCTAATTTTATTTCTGTTGCATTTAAAATTTTAATGTTGCATGCTATCTGATTTTCTAACATTATGATAAAGTTTAGTTTGTTTTATGCTGATCAGCTTTTTACCATATGATATAAATAGGCATAAGATTTCATCTATTCATAAAATAAAATTTATAAAATAAAAATTTAGTTATGAGGTGTCATTAGTATTGTGGTATATGAAAGATTGTGTATTAATTGATAATGCATTTTGATTCATACTGGTGATAATTTTGTAATCAAGTATGTAGTGTATATCCTATAGAGGAATTAAGTTTGTAAAATATGGCCACATCAATTTTTTAATTATTAGATCTAGATAAGATTTTATTAAAAAAATTGAAATATTTAAATAATTAAATAAAGATACTTGTGTTAGGTTGGGCCAAGTGGAAGAATATTATAATTAACATGATTAAACTCATCTGGATGTGACCCACACTAACATGCATCGAGATTTATTTTATATGTTTTAATTGATCTGGACTCTAACTAAAATAAACCTCTGATAAAATGATAGGAATATATTTGATGATTTGATAAAGTTGAGCTCTATACAACTATTATAGATACTGTCGTTCTTTCAATCATTATGACAGATTCAGATACTGTCTCTGATGGATGAGGCACATTATAAAAGGACTTTTATGGACTTGATCCTTGACTCATCCGAAAGCTTGTAAGATCCTCTCCATAGAGTATATTTAGATTAGGGATTGAAAAGCCATGGTGCAACTCAACGACGGTGAGAAGCATCAAGCTTGGTTCTCTTATGGTTGCAAGTCATTGCAGACTTTAGAGATCATTCATTCGATTGGGCTTGAACAACAATGGTGGGAGGTACATTAATTTCTGTATTTAGATTAAAATTTTGACATATTCTAACTTCTCTTGGATCCATGTACTTTGGAATGCTAACCAAGTAGTAGACTATCTGAACACCATTGCAAGAATAGAACAAGTCAAAAGGATTTGGCTTGAAAACTTTCAGCTTATCTCATTATATTGGAGCAGATATAGGAGGCATCCTTTTATTCGATTGTAGTGAGTTATCTCACTTCCTTGTTACACCACCTCCACCATCCAAAAAAAGGGAAGTCAAAGGTATGAGTGGACAAAGATGTTAGCATTTATTCGAATGTAATCCAACAAAAATATAAATAGTGGTTGGCTATAAAACTATAGTCTTTGAGAATCTTAATCCAATAATTTTCATGCAAGGTATGGACCATGCCTTTTCATTGGTCTAGTCATCCTATGATCTAATCCTATAATGAAACTACTTACAAGACTAGACACCAGTAGAAGTGAGAATGTGATATAGACATCCTAACTGATTAGTACCTAGATTCGAGGGACAGGATCCGAAAGGATCAAAAGTCTAGCTGACTACATTAGATCCTATCGATTTTAATACTATTGAGCTAAAACTAACATAACTTTCTTGTCTGAGATCAGAATCACTATTATGACTCCAATTCGGAAAGCTCTTTTCAAGTCCTATGGCCAAGTGGCTTTGCCGCCTCTCTAGATTTTGGAGCCTAATTTTGTTGTTTGATAGGTCAATGAGAGCGTGCAAGAATCTTGAATAGATTGGGACTTTCAATCATAGGTTTAGTTTTTTCCTAATTTATTTCAAATTATTTTACTATTTAGTTAAAACTTTTACTCTATAAATAAGGCCCTCTAGCCAACATTGTAATCAGTTAATTTGAGATTAATGAGTAAAATTTTAGAGAAAAGAGTTCTTCCTTTGCTTTTTTTTCTTATTTCATGCATCTTCTTTCTCTCTCTATCAAAATATGGCCTAGGATGCATCAGAATGGCTCAAAGATAAGGATGGCAATTTATGGCATGACATGTCTATATAACCCATGAACGACTCTTTTTAAGCAGATTTGGATTTAATATAAACAGATTTAGATTATAGATGGGTTTACCCATCTAGACCTACTTATTAGATAGGTTGCATTCAAATTTAAACTTTTGATCCATTTAATTGATTTTGATCTATTTAACAATTAAGTCGGATTATAACTGGAATCATTGGATCTATTTAATCTATATAAAATCTGTTTAACCTGTTTTTGATCTATTTAACTCAACCCATTAACCCGTTCAATCTGTTTAACCTGAATTGATCTGTGTAATGAACGGATTCTATGGGTCAGATTAGTTACCTATTTAATAAACAAATCAGATTCAGAAATGAATCTTTCACCCATTAAATAAACAAGTTGGATTTGGATCGACAATTTTTTATCTGACTTGTGTTCAACTTGATCTGTATCTGACCTAACTTGATTTGATTGCCATTTTGACTCAAAAGCAGAATTGATCATCAATAAAATACTCAAGAAGAGGCCAAGGACTTGGAGTTTCTTTTTCATAGACTTGGTTTGGATAATCCCAAATGGGGCCCATAAGATCATAATGACCACTAGCACTGACACCATATAATGGCCAGATGGTGCATGCATGTTTAGACTCGTAACACGCACGATACTATGTGTAGGTCGGTCTAGAGTTTGACTTTGCAAATTTCAAATTCAAATTTAGACTAAATTATTTAACATCAGTGCTTTTGAAATTTGTATGATTAAGTTAAAACTTACTACATAACAATTATGTCAAAGATGCAAAATCAAATTTCAAATTTAATCTAGCTAGAGTATGTGGCAAAATGTGCTAGCCATGCATGTTTATGCATCACGCACACCACACCTATATGCATGCCTTGCCATGCCACGAGCATGTGCATGGCATGGCCTACTGAGCCAGACCAAGTGAGTAAATAAGCTCATGTAGTCACTAGTCCACATCTCTGAAGTCTCACTAGGCCTAAACAACTAGACATCAGTAAATGTGTAATGGCCTGATCCATTGGACCAGCTCATCACCAAGTCAACCCAAACCCCACTACAAAACACAAACAGAAAAGAAAGCTAGAGGAAGACTCCTAATGGGAGTCTTCTTCTCCGATGAGTTCGACTGAAAATAGACTCCTAAGGTCATCAGACTCAAGTGGAACCCTAGGAAGTCCATTATAAATAGCCCTCTCTCTCTATAGTTGTCCGCTGAAGAAAAAGGCAATTGTCTCGCCTCCTCCTCTTCTTTCTCTGGTTTATGTTCATGGCTTCACGACATTGTGTCCGCTAGAAATTGGAGTCAAAGATGCTGTCAGAGTTGAGGTAAAGCCCAGCATTTCTCCCCTTTGTGTCTTCCTCTTTCCATGATCTTGAAAGACCCCTCACCGGCTTGTACTTGGTCAGAAATCGATCAAGTTCCACTTCTCTTATTTTTCAACCTTGATTTCTTCCTTTTCCAGCCACTGACGTCACCGCCTCTTGGTGCTAGAGTCCTGGTTGAATAGCCAGATGTCAGTCTTAGAATTGATTTTGATGATGTCAAAGGTATTTGAGTATCAATCATATTTGTTGATAATGTTTTTGAGAGTGATTGTAAGATTTCTCAATATGCTCAGTTGGTTTATTCAAAAAGAAATCTTTTCAAGAAAATTTATATTTCCAAGTTAAAGATCTTTAGTTGGAAGCAAAGAAACTAAATTCATAATGGAAAGTCTAATCTAAAAAGATCTCTCAATAAGCTACATATGCACAAATTAAGTTTGAGAAGGCAAGTCTAGCATAGAATAAGTTTCATCAAAAAAAGTTATCTAAAATCTTTTTTGATGTGCTTGGCATGCCACTGAGTCGACCAAGTGAAAAGCTTAGCCGACCCAATCTCAGTATGAGAAAAAGATAAAACAAAAAAATTTAGAAGAACTCCCTTAGCCGACCAAATTTATATCTTAGTCGATCAAGATATAATCTTAGCCGACTCAAGTTTTGAATGGCTAATCAAGTTTCAAACTCAGGATGAAGATAGAAAGGTGAAGATTCAAGGTATTTTCTTGAGCCAACCCTATAATCAACTTAGTCAATCAAGACTGGATCATAGCCGACTCATGAAGGAAGATAGCCAACTTAGTCTTTAGAGATAAAAGAACACAAAAAATAATATAAATTAGCAAATCTTTTAGCTAATCCAAAAATTAATTAATTGACTAAGTTATCAAGTTAGCTGATTAAGAAGAGATTTAAGCCGACCCAGTCTTAGACAGACAGAACTAATAAAAAGATGAAATTTTGGCATCTGCTACTGAGCTATCTCAAAGATTTTACTTAACCGACTCAATATTGAAGGTTAACCGACTAAGAGCTTAGATGAGCTAACTAATAATTTTTTAATAAATAATGACTAATTTTTTAGAATTTTTAAAACATACTTAAATTATTTTTAATGGCTATTTTTAAGCTTCTAGTGGCTAGAGCATTAATTGTAGATATTATTGATGTCATAAATATAAATGATTCAATGGGAGAACAAGCTTTGAAGTTTATTGAGTTATTTCTTCAAGTTAGTGAGTAAAACTTAAAGAGAAAGTAGAAGAAATTCAAAAGTGCATTTATTGCAGTCCTTCCCATATTCATTCAACTTGAAAGAGTGGAAGAGAGCATTAAGCTGGGTCAAATACTCTTATGTAGAAGTATTGAAGCATTCTTCAATCCTCTCAAGCATTCAAGGAAGAAGTTCAAATAATCAACAGCTCATCTATTTCGATTTCTTCCAAGTTTAAAAGAGTTTTATTATTTCTAAACTCTATTTTTTATATATCTTAATTTTTCTACCAATGACAAGTTTTTTGGGTGTAGAAATTTAAGGTTGGTCCGAGCATAAAATTAGACACTCCATGTCGGATTTTCTACATCACTGTGGTGCACAAAAAATTTCCCCCTCAATAAATACATGCATCTAAATATCCAATGTGGACTATTAAGAATTGAGATTTAAAATTCAAACCTTTTGAAAAAGAAAATGATTAAAATTTTTACTAAAAATTTGAATCTCTTTTTGAAAAGAAATTTAGATTTTAATTTCCAACATCGTTAGCATGATCATGCTCGGACTTTGACTTGGCATGAAATCAGCATGACATATTGGGTAAATCTTACTACCAATGTGATTTTATCTTATTTGGATTGGCAAATCTAACCCTGCAAGATTTTACCACACAGAATAAAGCTAGCAAATTGAATCCTAGTCCGAATCTATTATATATATAAAAAATAGAGCAGCCACATTAAGGCATCTCTGTTCGACATGTGGCTAAAAAACTGCATGACATGTGGCTAAAAATGTGTCGGAGCTCCATAGGGTCCCAATCGTGGAAGTCAATGGAAGCCGGGGCTGGGGTAGGGACGAGGCTGGTGGCAGAGGAGGGGGGAGGGTTTTGCCTTTGGAGATTCCTCCCAAACGGTGATGCCGGATGGACAGTGGCGGAGAGTGTGAAGGTGGGGGCTTCTTGGGGTTGGGCTCACGGGCGGTGAAGGAGAGGTTAATGTTGGCGACGGTCGTCTTCCTAGGTGGTGACGGCAGTGGGGATACGATCTTGCTAGGCCTTTTGGATACCACATGTCCAGAAAATCACGTGGCGGAAGTGGATCATAGGAGCTGGGGCCGTTGCACATCATCGTCTAGCGGCAGGAGGCTGGGCTCGGTAGGGATGGCGGAGTGCCTCGCCACCATGGGGAAGGCCCGTTGCTAGCAGTTTCCTCTGCTGCACCTAACCGCGGACCTATATGGGGATCTATCGCCCGCCAATGTAGCACCCGAAGGACGTCGGACAGTATAGTGAGTGCATGGAGGCGGATTCTCTAGGTAGCGAGATTCTCACGGCCGTCCTGCTCGCGGTCGGTGACGACAATGGCATCGCGCACCTCGAAGCCCTCGACATGGAGTGGGGCGGCGGTCTGAACGACGAGGCAGACTTATCCAGGGTTGAAGGCACCCTCGATGGCAAGACCGGTGCCAGCAGTAGGGCACAGCAACAGAGGAGAAGTGGGGAGGATCACGGGGGAAGATGAGGAGGTAGATGGAATGCGTCCGGGGGTGAGGGAGTACGGTGGAAAAGTGGGACGATCATTTCACCTCCATTCATTGGGTAGGTGGTTTTTCTATTTCTCTATCCGAGTTGGAGGGCCTGCAAATTATTTCAGACTATTTTAAATCTAGGAAGATGTTTTTTCCTAAACGTCAAGAGTGATAAATTTTTTAAAAAATAATTTAAAATTTAAATTCTTAAAAATTTTAATCGGTAACTCATAAACCATCATCTATCACTATATCTATATATTTTTATCCGATCTTGAGCTCGAAAACATATCCGGGCCAACAAGAAATGGACACCTGTGGTAACGGATAAATAATTATAATAAATATGAATATAGATACTAGATACAGATTCAAATTTTATTCATATTCAGATGAATTCAAATATAATAATTGATCAAATTTTTATTCAATTTATTTCATCCTAAATAAAAAGATAAAAAATAAAATAATAAATAATAATAAATTAAATAATTATATTATTTGGTAAATTATATCCCATACATCACATGGTGTTATAATCTCTAAACTATTTGATATCATCTATTATAATTTTTTATATTATATTAAATTTTAATTATAAAATATTATTTAAAAATAATACATACGGTGCACGCACGGGGTTCTAAACTAGTCTAATAATAAGTACGTCACACACTTTATTTCGAATCCTAACGAAAATCGAACACTCTTCACAACTGTATATATCTGAAGACCAACTCTTCATCACCGCCGCAAAACAGACCGCAAGCTCCAGAGAAATCCATCCATGGCGAAGAGAAGCAGGGCCTCAGCCACAATAACCAGCCGCTGCTCCAATCGATCATGGTCAGATGTTACGGAGCCCTTACTCTATTCCATCCTCAGCCGGCTCTCCTCCGACGTTGCGGATTTCTACACCAGCCATCGCTTGTCGATCCCTTCACCAGCACCACAATCTGCTTGCCGAAGCAGGGGTTTCGCATTCAGTTCGCAATCTTGACTGCTCCACCCTCTTCTCCAGATTGCCTGCTCCTCGGCTGTGGTTCGCACTTGGAAGCGAAAAATGTCAGACCAATGCTATTGCAGTCTGTGAACTTAAAGGTTCATGCGGGACGGTACAATTCTGGCCCTTGTCTTTCGCAATGCCATCTTTCGCGATGGCAGGGCCTATGTTCTGTTGAATCTCTCTGCAGTTATGGTCATGGATTTGGTGCGCCATCCTACGCCAAGGTTAACAGCAGTCAGGCACCTACCTATACCAGCCCGGTTATCATACTTGATGCTAACCGAGGCTGGTGGTGATCTCTTGTTAGTGTCCAAAGATCTTCGAAGAAGAATCTCAGTGGAAGCTCGCCCGCTGGACCTAAAAGAAGAGATTGGGTGCGATTAACAAGTTTGGCGGGCGTGCATTGTTCTTAAGCTACAATCGGTGCGCGGCGGCAGAGAATTCAGCAGAATGGGAAGGTGAGGACTGCATATGTATGGTTTGTGGAAATACAGTGGTGAGGCAGTCGTTGAAGGATGCCAGCACCAAAGTTCTCATCGAATCTTTGCCTCAGCGATACATGGATAAATATAGAAATTATGATTGGGTTTCTCCGATTTCAAACCAACTTTCACTTTAATTGTTTTAGATGTTCGCTGAAAAGTAGGATGAATTTGCCCTTGGAAGACTTCAGCTGTTTTGTTCTCTCAACTTTGTTATAGATATGTGCTGTGTTTCTCTTTCGTATTCATGCTTGTGATACGCTCTGGATCTTGTGTGACGGTAACTGTATTGTGGATCGTGCACACATGTGCAGTACAGGGGACCATCTACTTGATGAAGTGATGATGTTTGCATATGATTTGTCCGTATGGATCTTTTGTAGTGCACCGCATGGTGCGATGCACCGCACGGTGAGGTGCACTGCATGGGCTGTCCATCATGTGATGGATGGTGCGCGCATCCGCATGTGTAAGTGCATGCGGTCACATGCAGCCATCCATCGCGCGATGGATGATGCACGCAATGCACGCACCACGGTGCATCACGATACTGCAGAAGATCTGCCCACATTATTGTAGCATAATAGATGGGTAATAAGTGCAGCAAATTGGAGCTTGGTATTGCGATGCAAAGCATTCAAAAGTTTGACGTTTTGGTACTTCATGATAATACATGGATAGAATGTGTTCTACCTCAATTGTTCGAAGCATCGGAAAGAGAACAATTAATAGGTGCAAAGAGAGTTCTTGCATACGAGGTAAGGGCATGTTGTGGTGGGAGAGGAGGGAAGGAGGCATGATGGCAAGGAGAAGGTAGAGATCGGAATGCGGTCATAAACAATTTAAGACAGTGGATAGCAGAGAATAGAGAAAAGAAGAGGTATTCAGCTAATGCTTATTGTTACTGTAGAATTCTATCTTAGGTCGGCTTGGTTGGAGCTAGACAGTAACTGCAGGATGGCGATAGTTGGATCTACAAAATAAGTCTCTAGTCAGAGTTGGCTCCGACAGGAACCCTCCAATGCTCAAGTCAGAAGTCTAGAACAGATGGAAAGAAGTGAGTAAGTTGGGAGAGAAGTGATTGTATATCTTAAGGATCCCCTATGGATCTCTATTTATAGACAGAGACTGAAGTGCTGTGAGGAGGAAATGAATCAGATAGTTAGTCTTGCCTCATTAGGTTGGATCTGCTAATTACCTCCTATCTTATCTTGTGAGATATATTAGTTATTTTCTTCTTTATCCACTCACGATAGATTGTTATGCAGATTCTAAGATTTTTCTAACTAACATAAATCAAATACAATATTTTTCAAATATCAGCTTGGATTGGCCATCATTAAGATTAGACTAGGTCCAACTTCTCTATGCATCAGCTTCATCCGAGGAAGAATTTTCTACCCATAGCATAAGCCCCCTACTCTTGAGTCTGATCTAGAATTAGGTCAAACGAAGTGAGTACATGTAGTAGCCAATATTAATGCTGATTCAGACATCCTATGTGTGGAGGTTGTAGCATCACTTTAAGCTAGCCACATTTCGATAACTGACCTAACTTTTTTAGGTCGGATATTGTAGGCTAAGGTGTTCAGGCCGTTGGATTAGGTAGTTTCATGCATGTAATTCAAAATATTTTTAAATTAAGCAGCGAAAATAAATGTAGATTAAAATACTTTTAACCTAAACATACATCAAATCAAATCTGCTAAACCACCGACAAACGGATCTATGATAGAAGCATGATCATGTATCTGAAATATCATCAAAGATCATATCTACAGAGAGGAGATCCGATCTCCATACCTTTATGCAGGTAGATCTACACTATAGCCGATGATCATAGACATCTAGATTCTTTGAGCCACACATGTGTCCGATCTCTATAGATATCTACACGAGGTCTTAATCTGATCAAAGGCTCTTTGATCTCTCTAGAGTGGTAGCTTTCTTACAGAAATCACTTTCTGATGGTTAATTGAAGATCTTCTTCAAATCTCTCAGACCCTCTCAAAGAAAAAGAAGATTAAGAGGAAGAAGATGAGGAAGATGAAGAAGAGGAGAAATCCTTTCTCTCTTTCTTTTCTCTCTTCCCAAAATCCTACCTGCCAAGATGAGACGCCAGCTAGGAAACCTCATGCCAGTGAGATAGGAGATGCCCACTAGAATAACTCGTGCCCTAACTCTCCTTTTTCATGTAGAGAAATCAGATTTCTCCTCTTAAAACATGCCCCAAGAGATCCCTTTTTATTGTCGTGCAATAGGGATTAAGTCATACCTAATTTAGACAAGGTCCAATCTTTGAAAATAAGGAATTCAAAATTAAATAAGACCTTATCCAATCTTTTTGGGCATTGAAGAAGGGGACAACAAGATTAAGGGATTCATAGGCTTTCTTATGCTAAAAGAAGGGTGCATGAGAGGTTTTGGCATGGCTATAGGGCGACCATCATGGGCGACGCCAAGGGAGAGAGAGTCCCAGTAGATTGGGACATCTCTTGGCGCTTTATTAAAACCCTAACCAAATTTGATTTGGTTGCATCCAAGAAAGAAAAAATCCTAATCCAATTAGGAATCCAATCTTCCAATAAAATTCTAATCTAATAGAAATTAGTTGAACCCAATTCTTAATCAAATAAGGATTTGGTCTTCCTTACAATTGGGTTATCTCATAACATCTCATAACTCAATTAGATTTGATCTAACCAAATTCCAACCAAATCAAATCCAATCCAATTCAATTAGACTTGGTCCTAATCTTATTGCTTGATTAGATTGAGCCAAATAGCAATCTAATTACTAATTAATCCTCCTACAACTTACTAACTCTTGGTGAATTATTTTATTGTAACTTTTGTATTAGATCAATCATCAATCATATTGTCAATTAGGCTCACTAGTGATTCATAATTGCTAATCAACCATTTGATCAGTCAAGTACCTCTATTGTGTGTAATCTCATAGATTCTATTTTGTTTGATAGTAAGATATACCATGATCTCTATCATAACATCATCGAAACTCCTTTCGATGGGTTGAAATAATTTTAACTCTATCCATCAAGGATCATTGATCATCAAGATGATACTCGATGAGTCTCACAATCCATCAGTATCATCTAGCAATATGTAGTGGCAATCTAGCAAAATAAAAGTATTGAACTTTTAGATACAATTATCATATGATTCAATCTTTTATCATGAGTCTTGACTAGACAGAGGTCATGAAAAACTCATCAAATCCTAACATCAGTCATATGCATGATTGGCACGACTTAAATTCATTTATGAATTTTCATGAAAATTTTTTCTAGTATTTACACTTGCTTTGGCCAAAGATTTTCAGAACTCAGTCTTGTGAATCGCATAGAACTATTCCTTTCCTACTAAGATCGATAGATTCTATCTAGGTGCATACTACTCCTAATAGTGAATCTGAACCCACTGTAGACAACATACAGTGTAAAAACCCAAATGGCTAAGAGTCTAAATTTATGTACAATCAAACTATAGTAGCCTCACAATAAATAACTGAGGTACCATAGGTCAAAGGATCACTCACACCACTGCAACATCAAAAAATCCTAACGAGTAGACATCCAAGTGATTTTTCGTGTTGATCACGCTCATTGTTAGTTGTTTTCTAACAACTATTTATACTCTCACCCAGTATCTCTACACTGTAGACTTAAGACTCATCCATTCAAAAGAAAAGCAATCCGTGCACCAATCTAACTGGATCAATCACCGTCCTTCACGATGATCTATCAATCGAGAGCTTTTAAGAATTAATCATCAATAATATATGTCCCAAATTCTCAATACCTTAAGAATATATATTATCATCTGTTAATCCCTTGGATGAATTATGGATATATAAAACATGATTGGATAAAAAATTATAGATTTATTAATAAATTATTAGTATAATTTATGTTTAAAATTATAATATATATCAGCTAACAATTGGCTTCTAGAGTACACATCTAACAAACTTTCATTTGTATTAAAGCCAATTGGCCATATATCTAAGTCTCATCTTCTCAAGATGAGCTTCGATCTTCTATTGAATAAGAGGTTTCATTAGCATATCCACCACATTCTCTATGAAGTCATCTCTTTGCACCTCGACGAACTTCATCTCGAGGTATTCGCATATGATATAGTACCGTCGCTGTTGGGAAACAAGCAGTTCAAAGCATGTATTTTTTAAAATTTTATAGTAAAATAATAGATTAAATAATTTAATCTCCTACACATACTTTAGATCAGATCTAAACTATCTTTTTAAGGATCTATGATATGAAAATAATATACATAAAAATCTAATTTAACATAAAAGACTGCATCGATCGTATCGATGTCTTGAATCAGATCTAATCATTAGATCTGATCCAATGAGTTCAAAACTCATTACTTCATTATAGGTTGATGATCACTGCTATTGTTGAATATGGTACGAGATCCTTCTTGATGTTGAGCAGCCGCACAGTGCATTCGACCTCTATAGGGAGTCCACTCGAAGCCCTGAATAGATCATCCTTCTCAAGAGTGTTAGCTCGCATCGAAGGCTCTGGATGGCTGATGGAGACTCTTTTCTTTGGATCGAATGGATACATCCAGATCAAAAGATGGAGCTTTTCGAGAAGGAGATGGTGTAGAAGAAAAAAAATAAACTCTTTGGTTTCTTTCTCACAAAACTAGAACTTGGAAACCTTAGTAGCCCACCTAGATCTCACACCCAAAGAGGAATTTTCTTCCTCATTTTCTCATGCACAGACACCCACCCCTCTCTCTAATTTTCATGCCCCATCTAAGGTTCGCTCACACCAAAAATTATCCGATGAGGTGCACAAAAAATCACCCCTTCTTAAAGTTCCATCTCATGAAGATAATGATAGAGTTTGGGTGGTTTGGTTCAGGTTCAAACAGAGTTTGATCTTATCACCAATTCAAATCAAATTTGAATTCTATTTTGAACCAAACTTAATCCATATCTTAGGGACTCTAAAAGGATGGCGACAAAACTTAGATTGGTACAAAAATATTCACACAAAAAATTATTTTGGCATGATGACAAAGGTGGTCGACAGCTTGGAGGAGTCCAACAAAACTTGGACTCTTGGTTTAGTTTGATTTCAAACCAATTTGAACTCAAACTTGAACTA
>KE506447.1:110493-122730 GCA_000441515.1 Elaeis oleifera
GATAAGAAATCAAATTGAAATCAAATTTCAAAACATTCCTCATCTTCCTTTGGCACTGAGAAGGGGTGACTTGGCTTCAGATTTAACGTAAGAAATCTCACACTAAAAAATAAGAAGTGGTGGTGGGAATGTAGTTGGGTGTGAGCTTTAGTTAGGCACAAGGAGGAAGAGTCCTAGTCAAAAAGGACTATTATTTATTGCCTTATTCAAACCTTAATCAATCCTAATCTAATTAGAAATTGATTGGACCCAAAACGAATGAAATCCTAATCAAATTAGGAATCCAAACTTTCTTGATTAAATTCTAATCTAATTAGAAATTAATTGAACCCAAGTCCTGATCAAATCAGAAATTAATCTCCTTTGCAATTGAGTTATCTCATAACTTAATCAGGCTTGATCTACTTAAATCCAAATCAATCTAAATTGAATCCAATTTGATTAGACCTAATTTCATCTTTATTGGTTAATCAAATTGAGCCAATTAGCAATTCAATTACTAATTAATCCTCCTATGACTTATTAATACTTAGTAAATTAATTTATTGCAACTCTTGTACTAGATTAATGATCAATCATACTAACGATTAGACCCAATAATGATTCACAATTGCTAATCAACCATCTGATCGAACAGGGCTCCACCTTCCTCTCATCAAACTTTGTCAGTGTATTTGATCTCCAAAACTTACAAATCTCTTTTATGTATGACCTCACAGATTTTATTCTGTCTAGTAGTGAGATATACTGTGATCTCCATCATAATATCATCAAAAAAAATTTTGATAAATTGAAACAATTTCAACTCTATCTATCAAGGGTCATCGATCATCAAGACGATGCTCGATGAGTCTCAAGATCCATCAGTGACACCTAACAGTATATAGTGATAATCTAATAGATTAGAATATTGAATCTCTAGGTATAATTATCATGTAGTTTGGTTCTTCTATCATGAGTTCCGACAAGATGTAGGTCAAGAAAACTCATCAAATTCACTTATCCATCGTATCTCAGATTCAATCGATTTGAGTCCATATGAAATCTTATGGAGACTCCTTTCCATCATTCATCTATCATGATCATATATTTTAGGACTTAGTCTCATGAACTGCATAGAACATCTCTCTATCTATCAGAGTCGACAGATCCCATCTTGGTGTGCATCCTACTCCAAAAATGGATCTATTGTAGCCAACATATACTGCAAGATTTTGAATGATTAGATAACCAAGTGATTATGCAGTTAAACTACAGCAACTTCACTGCGAACAGTCAAAACACTGTAGGTCAAAGAACTATCTATACCACTGCAACTTTGACTAAATCACCAATAAGTGGATAGCCATCTTAGTGACTTCTCATATTGATCATGCTCAGTACCCTTAATCTCTATCAAGCATATATCCTCTCACTCCAATGTCTCCATACTGTTGACTCGAGACTCATCTATTTATGAAAGAAAGCGATCTATGCACCGATCTATTCAGATCAGTCATCATCCCTGTGATGATCCATCGATCGAGAGTATTTAGGAATAAACCACTAATGAGACATGCCTCAAATTTTTAACTCTTGAAAATACATGTCATCATCCATTAATTCTTCAGATGATTCACAGACATAATTCAAACACAACATGAATGAAATAACCCAAATTTTATTATTTAAAATTTAATTATAAATTATACCTCTAAAATGTATATATGTGTCAGTCAATTTGGCTTTTTGGGCATATATCTAACAAACTCCCACTTGATCTAAAATCAATTGGCCATGTACCCAAGCTCCATCTTCTCAAAGTAAGCTTTAGTCTTCTATTGGCTCAGTGGCTTGGTCAGTGGGTCAGCCACATTCTCTGTGAAGTCAACTCTTTGTACCTCGACGAACTTCTTCTCAAGATATTCGCGAATCAGATGAAACCACCACTCGATATGCTTGGACTTCTGATGAGACCTTGGTTCCTTAGCGAGTGCTATGGCACCATTGTTGTTGCAGAAGAGTAGAATGGCAACTGATGGCATCACACCTAGCTCTGTAACAAACTTCTTGAACCAAAATCTTTCCCTAATAGCCTCTGATGCGATGATGTACTCTGCCTTCATGGTAGAATTTGCAATAATCGATTACTCGAAACTCTTCCAACTAACTATACCATCATTGCACAAGAACATAAAACTTGATATAGACTTTTATCATCAATGTCAGACATAAAGTCTGAGTCTATGTATCTCTGTACCTGTAAGTTTTCTCCTCCAAAGATCAAGAAGAGATCCTTAGTCCTTCTCAAGTACTTAAGGATATTCTTCACAGCAATTCAGTGCTCCTCATCTGGATTCAACTAATATTTGCTTGTGACACTTACAGTAAGAGGAATATCAAGTCGAGTACATAGTATAGCGTACATAAATTTTTTATAACCGAAGCATAAGGGATCTTGCTCATACATTGTATCTCTTCGGATGTGCTAGGGCACATCTTCTTGAAGAGATAAACTCCATGCCTGAAGGGCAATAGATCCCTCTTAAAGTTTTCCATACTGAACCACTTCAATACTTTTTCTATGTACAATTGCTATAACAAACCTAGTATCCTCTTAGATCTATCTCTATAAACTTTTATTCTCGAAATATAGGATGCTTCTCCAAGATCTTTTATGGAGAATTCTTTGGACAACCAAAGTTTGACAGAAGTCATCCTGAGAATATCATTCTCAATTAGGAGGATGCATGTCATCCACATACAATATGAGGAATGCTTCTCCACAACCATCAGGCCTCTTTTAAAGAGTCAAAATCCACTCCAGATTGGAATCACAACTCTAATAGAACTCCACAAACATCCTGAGCCATTCGATCAACTTTCACACATTTTCTAGCCACATAATCATGTAAAACACCTCCAGATCAAGTCCCTAGCCATCGGATCATGACCGCCATGCTTGCTGGCCATCGGATCATGCCCAGGGCTTCATACGCTATAACAAATCACCTCTACACCACTTCGATCCATGGTGGATTCATGGACTGACTTCATCCCACTGTCCATAGTGGATCGTGATAGGTTTTCCACACAAGGCTACGCACCCGCCTGGGCCTGGCCTACACCCCCACTTGGGACTGTCCATGCACCTATGCACCCGATTGAGCCGTGTGGGTCCGCACGTGGGCCGCTCCTCCTACAGGCCTACACATGCCTGCTGGCCCTGCCTTGCTGTGGCCTATGTGCGCTACTTCTCTGGGCTTGTTTCGGGCTCCTCACATCGTGCGCTGCATGCTGGACTTCTCCACATTTGGGTTTTTTTTGTAGGTTGAATTTGAGGTGCCAAAATCTCAATAGGAAGTATTTAGAAATCAATCACCAATTGTATATGCCTCAAATTCTTAACTCTTAAAAAATATGTTATCATCATATTAATTCTTTAAACAATTCATGGACATACATAATATGGATACAATTAAAAAAATTAAATTTATTAATAACAAAAAAATAAATATAAATTATGTCCTAAAATAAATACATGTGTTGGCCTAATTGACTTTTAGGACATACATCTAATATCATAATATATCTATTTATGCTCTAATACTACATAAACTGTGCCCACGATCTGAGATCATGAGTTAGAGGTCACGACAACCACCGTATACTCACAAATAGCTCTATCCACAAGTATGCAAGACATTCGAAAATGATATCAATGCATCGCAGCAGAATTTATAATAAATTAAGTCCAAAATTTAACTAACTAAAATCAACTTTAGTCTTTCACAAAATTTTAATAATATTCAAAAGATCTTATTTCGATTAAATCTCAAATAATAATCTTATAAATATAACAATAAGTCTACGTCTAAATTTGGTTGATACCATTGACTCTCAATTCTAAACACACTACCAAAGTAGTACATATATCCATAATTAAGGATCTAAATCTAAAAATTAAAAGAGAGAAATGATGAGCTTAATAGTCCAATAAATAATGAATATCTCAACTAGACATTCTAGATATTATCATGAGATACGATATTCGAAACAAATATCATGAATAAATATAAAAACTTATTCATGCTAATTAATATAAATTAAAATCCTTTCAAATATTTATATACTTACATAAATATATATCTAATTCAAAATAAAACATATAATACTCAGCAGCCTTAACTACATCCAACTTATCTCTATGGTAGAGCTCAGAATAGAGTGCCAATATATAACTCCCATTGGTAGGATCCAAAAACTAACATATAACCATCCATTAGTAGGATCAATCCAAAAACTAACATATAACCCCCATTGATGAGGTCCAAAAACCAATGTATAATCTCTGTTCATGGGGTCCAAAACTAATGTATAACTTTTATTGGGAGGAGTTTTTTATTTCTCTCAAATACTGTGGTTTAAGCCTAATAATGGAACGACCTATCTGGCCACTATGAATGAATATCACGTCAATAGAGTAAGTAATTCTTTCCATTGTGCCCTTAACACGAAGCTAGGGCAGCGATGCGAACGCTTGTGAGTCAATTAAGTAAGTCAGATACTACCTGGTACGAAGTAGGTCAATTGTGCAGGATCGATCCCTAGCCTTGGAAGCCATCCATTCAAGCCTTCCCAGTCCTTATGTTTTGTTTAAATAAGGTCTAAAACATAATTGGCTGAGAATACAAAAATTCAATTCATATCAAAGTACTTTTGCAAGATAATATATATATTAAAATTCTACTGAATATATGTATATTCTATAATAAATCAATAACCATGATATTTTAGAAATCTTAAATTTATAAATCATTTTTCATTCAAAATACAGTTTCATAAATTATACATAATTTAAAAATAATTATTTATTTTCAAATAATTATGAAATATCATAAAAAAATGGTTCATTACTTATCTTTATAGAACACAGAACAGACAGATTCATTTAATCCTAAAGCATCTTTCAGAATCTATTATTTAAAATATATTTTTTTATCAGTCTTAAGCTACAACTAATGATATCTAGATCTCATCAAGATAGGTATCGACATACTGTCTGACGACTGCAAATCAGAACTCTCTTTGCTAGGAGCAAATCAAAATCATTGAAAAAATGTTTTACTAGATCAATCATAAAGAAAAAAACTCTATATAGAGAAAATAATTTTAGAGAGAGAAGATTCATAGTCAAAGAAGATAGAGAGAGAAAGTGGAAACTTTTTAAGAGAGAAATTAGGGATGCAAGTCAAAGGAAAGAGGAAAGAGAGAAACTCTATCTTCCTTTTTTTTTTCCTTTCTTTTCCTTTTTCTATTTTTTTTCTTCCTCTTTCTTTCTTCTCATGGGTTCTTGGCAAAACAGGGGACCTTGTGATCCTGTTAGTTCCTCAGATCAGAGGCCACGGTCGGACAGTGGCGTTGGTGGCAATTGGGGCTGTGTTGCCACAGCCCATCAATTCTAAATTGGTGGTCAGTGATGACCGCCAGTGCTGGACAAATCAAAGAAAAGGGTGGAAAACTAGGGGAAATAGAAGATTTTCTTGTCTCAATTTTTCCAATGAAGCCGGCGACCAACGAGTTGTCAATGCTATGAAAGAAGGAGAAAAAAAAGAACAAGGGTTGAGGCTTACCTTGGGCTCCTATGAGCTCTTTACCTCTTATTTCCAACGGGCAAGGTGAAAGACCACGACGGACACAGAAGAAAGGGGTTTCTTCGATGAAGGTTCTGTGGCTAGTGATGCATGATTTCACAAGGGACTCCATTTCTTTAAATAGAGGGGAAGGGAGAGGAGTTTGGCTTCCTCCCAGCCTCCAATTCCAACTCCAATCGGGAGTCTTAACAGAAGAAGGGAGGAAGACTCTCTTCTCTCTGTTTTATTTGTTTGCTATGTATCAAGACCCATGCAAGATTTGGGCTATTGCTGATGGACAGTGGTGGATGGGTTAGGAGGTTTAAATACAAGTAGAGACTAGGTTATCTTAGCCTCTGACGAAGTCATGATGGAGGACGTACGTAGATAAACAGGGATCTCCCCTGCTTCGGATAGGGTCTCACACTTTGCTTTGTATAGTACCATATTACCTTGTATGGTAGAGGGACAGTGCTTTTTGCAATGAGATCCAATTTGGGAGTTACTATTAATTCTAGAGTTGTTTCTTACTCCATGGTTGGTTAACCAATTTGTATATTGCCCTGAGAATTTTGAATTGGGCATGCTTTAAGTAATATACTTATTATACATTATATTAATATGGAAGAAAAATATTTTGTGCTGTTAAAATAGGTGTTAAAAGGAAAGTAATTTATAGTAATTAGGTGTTTAAAATATGACTGGAAGCATATATATGTGAAAAACCAATTGATAGTAGACGTAAAAGATGGCTCTGTAAAATTCGTCATGCAAGAGATTATTACTGCTATTTGCTGACCTTGGGGATGTTTCTTTCATGTCAGAAAATCAGCCCGTAGTGGAAGATTTGAAACGAACTCCACATCATGTTTGTCATTAGTTAATTAACTTGGGATTGTGGTGTTTTGTATAAAACTGTTTAAGAATGAAATTTTGAGAATAATCTTCCATTGAGGTTCATCATTCGCATAGATAATTTTTTTGGTCACTCATCAATAGCTACACTAAAAGCAGCCTGGCCTTTTTTTTTTTGGTTACGGGGTGTTAGAATAAGAAAGTAACAATTCGTACTGCCTTGCATTTTGTTATAACCAATAAAACAACTTTAAAAAAGTTGTATAAGTTGACAGTCCAACAAAACATGGCATGAAGAGTCATATGTTTTGCTGCCCTTGCTTGTAATGGTTTCCACCATCATCTTTCTTTTTATCTTGGATTCTGATGTTCTTAACCAAATATTTCTAAAAGCTGGTGAAAGTGGAATTTTGCTTGGACTTTAACTGGTGCACAGATTTGGGGGACTACAGAGCCTTCAATTTGTTTATGATGGGATTTTTTTTGAATAGTCATGATGGGATTCTTCAAGTGCCCAAAAGAAGAGTTGGAAAGACTTGGGAAAATTGAAAAGAGAGAGAAATTGAGTGGAAAATTTGAAGGAGAAAGAGAAGGCTAGTAGGTGGCTCCCTTGGAGTAACAGCAAGAAGCTTGAGTTGTTTCAAGATTGCGTTTCCCGAGACCGATTGATTTGGAGTTCTTTTTTTTTTTTTTTCCGTCTCCTTTCTGGACAACCTTAGAGAGACTCATAAAGATCTCAATGACTCCCTAATCATGCCCAATAGCTCGTGTGCATTAAGATCCATAATGTATATATTATGAGGCAAAATTTTTGTGCACCGCGGGCGGTCTAGAAAATCTGATATGGAGTGCACCACATGTGACTGATCCACATAACCACTATTTTCTAATACACATTTATTGCTTGCAGTTTTATTTTTTATTAAAAATTTTGAATGACGAAAATACTCTTATCTTTTAAAAAAGAATTATGACATCTTATATTCATATTATGACATCCTGCGTGTAGTAGAATCGTAGACATTAAATATGTATTAGAAAGTGGTTGGATAAAAATGATCTTTCTATATTATGACATCCTACATACATGCAGAAAGTCATAATTTGATACAGAATATCATAATTTTTTTTTTCAAAGAATAGATATCAACCAAGAGTTGATCTAGCGAGTGTCTGTATATTACTAGCCTATCATCCCAAAAGCCCAACAACACCTTAGGCAACTTGATATCAATAAATATTAGTACATGAAGTACACTTAGATATCCAATATGGGACTATTAAGAATTAAAATTCAAATCATTTTTTTTTAATAAATTTTGGTTAAAAATTTGAATCTGTTGTTGAAAAAAAAATTAAATTTTCATTATCTAAGAATAGAAAGGACTCACACCTGGTTGATCAGGCCTAAAGCGGCTAGAGAGTTTAAATCCAATAGGTGCAATGATTTTAAGGAAACTGTTACAATAATTAAATCATTGATCGTGAATTTGGCAAATGACTGGGTAAATCTTCCTAACAATGTGATTTATCTTTCTAGGATCGGCAAATTGAACCCTATGAGATTTTACAACACAAAATCAAGCTAGCTGGCAAATTGAATCCTACTGTAAATCTAATACTCCTTAAAATATCTACGTCCCACAATAAGTAGTACATCAAACATGGGATTTTAATGTCCGATCCATTTATGAACAGGACTTCAATTTTTAAAATCTATTGATCAAAACTATAACTCTCAGTCCATCAGAAATAGAAATTTAATTGTAAGTCCCTCATAAGATGAAACTACCCTCAAAACTATAACTCCTGCCCACGACGGCCTTCCCTCGCCAGCCCGCCCATGATGGCCCCCTCTCCGACATTCGAACCCCTCTTCTCCTCCCCAACGACCGCCCGCAACGGCCCCTCCTCCCCTCCCCTCCCCAGAGACCACCTGTGACAGCCTCCCTTTTTTCTTAGTTTTAATTTCTCAGCAGCTATTTCATGTTCCTTTTTTTGGACGAATGGAGGGGTGGCCGGGGCTGGTCGGAGGCAACATGAGTAGCCAGAGGCCTGGGGTGCAGTGTCGGAGGTGTGGAGCAGCAGTCGAGGGGTGGTGTGGATGGTCAGGGGGCAGTGCGGGTGGCTGGGGGACAGTGCAGATTGCCCGGGGCAGCACAGGTAGCCGGCGGGCGATGCAAGTGGCCAGAGGGCAGAGCAGGGGGCTGTAGGAGGTCGAGGTGCAGTGCTGGAGGTGCGATGGGGCTTAGCATGCACGGAGGAGCCCAAGGTTGCTGGAGGGGGGGGGTGGAGGGGGGAGTCTGTGGCATGTAGGCAAAGGAGAAGGCAGGGAAAAAATAAAATAATAAAATAATAAAATAAAATAAGTTTTAATCAATAATAATAATATTTATTATTATTATATTTTAAATATTTTTAGTAAGTTGCCCTTTCAAAAAATATTTTATATATTTTATTTATTTATTTACATTTTTTATTTATATTTTTTAAAATCAATAATTTATTAACAAATAATTCTTTCTAAAAATAATTTAAAAATAATTTAAAAATAATTCTTTCTAAAATAATTTCTAAAATAATTAAAATAAAAAATAAAATGATATAATAAATAAATAAATATTTTAGAATAAATTATTTTTATAATGAAAATAGTTAGATTTATAAATAATGATAAAATATTTTTAAAAAATAATTTGAAAATATGCAGGGGCCATTGGGAGCAGTGGCCTATGCTTTTAAAATTATTTTTTAAAATTAATATTTTCTATTATAACTTTTATAATAATTTCTGTTTAGTTAAGTTGGTGAGGAGTTGATGCTATATAGGAGAGGCATAAGTACATCAGGCACTTAAGTTCATGATGAGTTTGAGTTTGCTCTCACAGCTTTGTGCCGAACACCCACAACCCCCCTCCAGTGCCAAAGTCTAAGTCTACTCTCTTGACGATTTCAATACTAAATAAAATTATTTTTAAATTACTTTTGAAAATAATAATAATTATTTTAAAAATAATAATAATAATATTTTAAATTACATTTCAATAATAATAAGATAATATTTTTATTAATCAAATAATATTTTTATTAATCAAATTATAATAACTTATTATTAACTAAATAATAATAATTTATTACTAATCATGTAATAATATTTATTATTTATAAAATAATAATAACATGGTATATAGTTAAATTAATATGATATACAATTAAATGAATAATGTACATAGTTAACTAAATATGGTATAGTTAACTATGTACAGTGTTAAATTAGGTATACTTAATATTAAATTAATTATGTATAATATTAATTTAATTGTGTGTAACGTTAAATTAATTATTTGTAATATTAACTTAACTATATGCAGGATTCATTTAACTGTATGCAGTATTAAATTAACTGCGTACATGATTCATTGAACTGTATACAGTGTTAAATTAACTATGTGCAGTATTAAATTAACTATATACATGATTCATTTAACTATGTATAGCATTAAATTAACTATGTGCCATGTTTAGTTAACTATGTATCGTATTTAATTAACTATGTACTGTGTTAATTTAACTGTGTACTATGTTTAGTTAACCGTATGCAGTATTAAATTAACTATATGCAGGGTTCATTTATGTAGTATTAAATTAACTATGTACATAATTTATTTAACTGTATATAGTATTAAATTAACCATATGTAGGATTTATTTAACTATATGCAGTATTTATTTAACTATGTGCAGTATTAAATTAACTGTGTTCAATATTTATTTAACTATGTATAATATTAATTTAACTGTGTGTAGTGTTAATTTAACTATGTATCATATTTAGTTAACTATGTACAGTGTTAAATTAACCGTGTATACTGTTAAATTAACTATGTATGATATTAATTTAACTATGTACAGTGTTAAATTAATTATGTACAGTATTAAATTAACTATATATATGATTCATTTAACTGTATACAATATTAAATTAATTGTATAGTATTAAATTAATTATATATAATATTAAATTAACTATATGTAATATTAAATTAACTGTATGCGATATTAATTTAACTGTATACAGAATTTATTTAATTATGTATAGTGTTAAATTAACTATGCACAAGATTCAGTTAACTGTGTACAATATTAAATTAACGGTGTGCAAGATTCATTTAACTATGTATCATATTTAGTTAACTATGTATAGTGTTCATTTAATTATGTGCAATATTTATTTAACTATGTAAATATTAATTTAACTATGTATCATGTTTAGTTAACTATATGCAGTATTAAATTAACTGTGTGCAGTGTTAAATTAATTATATGTGATATTAATTTAACTATGTGTAATATTAAATTAACTGTATGCAATATTAATTTAACTGTATGTAGGACTCATTTAAATATGTATAGTATTAAATTAACTATATGCAAGATTCATTTAACTATATATAATGTTAAATTAACTATGTAGTATTAAATTAACTATATACGATATCAATTTAACTGTGTGTAATATTAAATTAACTGTATGCGATATTAATTTAACTATGTAGAGTTTATTTAATTGTATATAGTATTAAATTAACTGTGTGCAGTATTTATTTAACTGTGTATAGTGTTAAAATAACGGTGTACAGTATTAAATTAATTAGATACTATTTTTAGTCAACTATGTATCATGTTTAATTAACTATGTATTGTGCTAAGTTAATTATGTGCTGTGTTAATTTAACTATGTACAATGCTAATTTAACTATGTGCAATATAAAATTAACTGTGTGCAGGATTCATTTAATTATATGCAATATTAAATTTTTAATAATTTTATTAAAATATTTTTTAAATAATTCATTCATAAAATAATTACTAATTATTTTAAATTTTTATTAATAAAAATGATCATAAAATCAATCGATAATTATTTTATTTTTTAATTAATTTATCGATTGCAATATCGATCTTTAATTTTATTAAAATATTTTTTATTAGTAAAATCAATCATAAAATTGGTTGCTAATCATTTTAATTTTTTAATCATAAAATCAGTTGTAATTTATTTTTATGATATTTCATTTCAAAATCGATTACAAAATCAGTCAAATTTTATTTTATATTTTCTTATTTTATGTTATTTTTATTATTTATTATTTATTATTTTTATTTTAAAATAATTTTTATTTTTATATTATTATAGATATATTTTTATTATTATTATATTTATTATGTTATTTTATTATATATATTTATTTTTATTATATTAGTTTTATTCTTTAAAATAAAATTTCGCACGGTCTATGGGGCAAGGTGTGGATCGAAAGGCGTTTCTGACCTGTTTCTCACGGCTCATGGTCCTCTCTATGGACCAATGAAGGCCGACACTGATGATAACGGAGAGCACAGCGAGGGGAGGCCGTCACGAGCGAGCCGACAAGGGAAGGCCATCGCAGACGGTCACTGAGGAGGGAAGGGGGGGCAGTTATGAGTGGTCATCAGAGTGGGGAAGAGGGTTTGGAGTGTCAGGGAGGAGAGGGGGGCCATCATGTCGTGGGCCAGTGAGAGGAGGCCATCACGGGCAGTCGCCAGGGAGGAAGGGGGGCTGTCATGGGTGGAGAGGGGAGGGGGCCCGTCACGGGCGGTCGTCGGGAGGAAGAGAGTGTTGGGCATCAGAGAGGAGAGGGGGGCCGTCGCATCGTCGGCCGACGAGGGGAGGCCATCACGGGCGGTCATCCAGGAGGGAGGGGGCAGTCACTGGTGGTGATCAGAGTGGG